>JADRCD010211317.1:0-89621 GCA_019843815.1 Montemys delectorum | reverse complement strand
ATAGCTATCTCCTGAGAGGCTCTTACAATACCTGACTAATACAGATGCTCCCAGGGACCCAACCACCAATCAAGGACTATACAGGGTGGGACTGAATGTTCTGGCAGCATGTGTATAGTAGAGGACTGCAAATTTGATCATCAGTAGGAGGAAAGGACCTAGGCCTTGTGAAGGTTCTGTGCCCCAGTGTAGGGGAATGCCAGGGCCAATAAGTGGGAGAGGATGGGGTGGCAGGCATGGGGAAGGGGGAGGCAAAAGAAGTTTGTTCTTGTTGTTTTTGTTTGCTTGTTTGTTTGTTTTTTGGAGGGGAACCTGGGAAAGGGAAAATTTACATGTAAATAAAGAAATTATCTAAAAAAAAAAATGAGCATTTTGATAACTCGGTACACAGATAACAGTAATAGCATCTATAGGAGCATTTAAAATGTTCCAAGGAAGGTGTTTAGAAGCATCATTAAACATTAATGGCAATAAATGATACTCATTTGGGTTTCGTTTATGAGAATTGTTTTCACATCATGATGTGATGTGCCACCGACACTATTGCATGAAGTTATGTGTTCTTCTATATGTAGGTATGTCTGATATCCTTATAAATATCATATATTATTTTGCTCCATGTATGCTGGATATAGTGGTATCACCTATAATCCCAGGACTCTGGAGGTGGGGGTAGGAGGTTATGCTTTCAAGGTCATCCTGGATTATATAAGGAATACCTGTTTCAAAAATGTGACAAAAATTGAATACTTCTTGTTTTACATTTCTATAATTAGTGATGAACATTTAACATTATCTAATGCCTTTTGGGATCTACGGTAATGCTTATTTCTTTGGTTCTATTTATAAGCATGATATATTTCTTTGTTGTTTATATTAACAACTTTTATTGTTTAATTTTCCTTGAATCCTCAGGTTGTGTCTAAACTCATATAATGTAACCCATCCATTACTCGTAGTAACAAGAAGTGGTCACATTGTCCATGCTATGTAAGAGAGAAAAATAAAGTTAATAATGAAGGCCAGGATTTCCCTGGAGGAATAGAATCTACTTGTACAGATTATTACTTCATCTTTTTAATTAAATTATCTAATTTGTTATGGTTTCATAAGGCTTAAGACTCTCTTTTTATATGCTATAGAATTATTTAAATATTACATTAATAACTTTTCCTTAAGGGCTTAAAATAACACTTATGTAAAACCACGAGTTAGACCATTTGAAGAACAATTTAAAATATATTTGTTAATTTTTCATCTTTTAAAATATTTTTAAATGAATGCCCTACTCAAAACTAGAAAATCTTCTCCATGAGTATCGAAGTCTTTGGGTCTATGGATTGTAGCATTGTTATCTTGCACTTTACGGCTAAAGTTGACTTACAAGTGAGGACATACAAAATATGTTTTTGTTGCTCTAGGATACCTCACTCAGGATGATATTCTCAAGTTCCATCCATTTGCCTGCAAAATTTATGATGTCTTTGTTTTTAATACCTGAGTAGCATTCCATTGTGTAGTTGTACCACATTTTATTTATCTGCTCTTCAGTTGAGGGATGTATAGGCTGTTTCCAGTTTCTGCCTAGTACAAATAAAGCTGTTATGAACATAGTTAAGAATGTGCCCCTGCGATATAGTAGGACATTTTTGGCTATATGCTCAGGAGTGGTTTAGCTGGGTCTTGAGGTAAAACTATTCCTGGTGTTCCACAAAAAAACTGAAATTGACTTCCAAAGTGGTTGTACAAATTTGCACTCCCACCAGCAATGGAGGATTGTTGCACTTGCCAGCATGTTCTGTTCCTTGAGTTTTTGATCTTAGCCAACCTGACAGATGTAAGATGAAATCTCATGGAGTTGTTTTGATTTGTATTTTTTGATGGCTAAAGATAATGAATATTTCTTTAAGTGTTTTCTGGTCATTTGAGAATTCTGTTTAGCTCTGAATCCCATTTTTAATTGGGTTGTTTGATGTTTTGGTGTCTAACATCTTGAGTTCTTTATATATTTTGGATATTAGCCCTCTGTCAGTTGGAAGGTTAGTGAAGATCTTTTTTCAATCTGTAGACTGCCATTTTGTCTATTGACAGTATCCTTTGCCTCACATGAGCTTTTCAGTTTCATGGGGTTATGTTTGTCAATTGTATGTAAGCTTATTTCAGGGTCTTCATTTTGACTCCATTGATTGACTTGTATTTTTCTATACCATACCATGCAGTTTTTATTACTATTGCTCTGTAGTATAGCTTGAAATCAGGGATGGTAATGCCTGCAGAAGTTACTATTTTCCACAGGATTGTTTTAGCTATCCTGTTGCTCTTGTTGTTATTATTATTATTTTGGTTTGCTTTTCCATATGAAGTGGAGAATTGTTCTTTGAAGGTCTGTAAAGAATTGTGTTGGAATGTTGATGGGAATTGCATTTGAATTTGTCAATTACTACAAATGCCAAGCTAAAGTGTAGAGCAAAGTGAGCGCTGTAAAACTCAGGAGTTTATATGGACCTATACAAGGCAGATTTATATCACTAGATTTTGCTTTGGTTAAGTGCAATTGTGTTTATTCCTCAGTTTTCCCCTTTGAAATAAAAATGCTTCTCTCTCTCTCTCTCTCTCTCTCTCTCTCTCTCTCTCTCTCTCTCTCTCTCTCTCTCTCTCTCTCTCTCTCTCTCTCTCTCTGTCTCTCTCTCTCTCTCTCTCTCTCTCTGTGTGTGTGTGTGTGTGTGTGTGTGTGTGTGTGTGTGTATCTGTGTTTTATTTTAACCTTATAGGTTAAAGACACTTTAGGCTTTTCCAGAGACCTCAGACTTATAATGTGTTGGGATAGATTAAGGAATTTTGAGAAGTTGAATAGAGTTTTATATTAATACATTGACAAGAGAAGAATTGAGGACAAGTATTGAAATGTGATGGTTAAAAGTCATGTGTTTGTGGAAGTGGACAAGCACTTTCTAATTCGACTTATGGCCCCTTTGATGAGATGGAACCAATGACCACTGCTAAAGTGGTCAAAAACCCAAGAGGAGATATATCATGGGATGAAAAAAAAAAACAAAACAAAAAGCCAACATTATTATTCTGCTAAAGGAGCATACTAAAATAGCTCATAATAACACAATAAATACTGATACTATAACAAATTGCTTTGTGTGTTTTACATTTTCTACTATTTAGATCAGAAAGTTAAGTCAACCGAGTCTTAGTAGCAGAGCTTCTTTGATGAAGGAGGTAGTATGCTAACATTCTAAAACAGCTTCTTAAGATGAATAACTAAATACAAGAGTATTTAGTTATTATAGATACGTCACCAAGTAATATATCTACACCAAACTCAAAGTTTTAGCTCACTATTTATTGACAAAAAGAAACTGCAAAAAGTGAGTTTATTTTACTGCTCATATGCATTTGATTATAGTTAGCATGTAAATGAACATTTCTGACCATTATGCTTCAACCCCTAGTACCTTAGATAATTTCATTTTGTTGATTAGTATAGAATAAATGTGTCTGCTTCCCAGCAACTATACTCTCTGTCTTACTCCTTTGTAACTGTACACAGTAGCACATACCAAATAATAATGAATCAGACCTTATTTTAGTGATATTGACACTAAATCAGCTTGATTATTTGGGTTGTGGGTCAAGGGCAGGGCTGTCACATATCATAGATTATACAGTGTCATCCATTGATTGTAGCAACAAGAAATGGTCACACTGTCCACTCTGTGTAAAAGAGAAAAAAATAGAAAGTTAATAATGAAGGCCAGGATTTATCTGGAGGAATAGAATCTACTATGAAGCTACTTTCATATTATTTTTGAATTGTTATATGAGAGGACTTTCTTGGAAACCAGTTAAGGAGTATAATTTCATCTATTAAATATCCATAGAGATAAAAGCCTACAAAGATTTTGAAATTACTAGTCATTATTTCTGAGTAGAATATTCTTAGGAACTTTTTCAAATGGTAAAGTATCATTTTAATATTTTACTAGATTCAATACTTTTTCTAAATGGATTATGTGAGATTTGTGTATGTATGTGTATATGTTATATATGTGTATATGCACATGTTCATGTGTGTACACCTGTGTATGCATGTGTCTGAAGGTCAGCTGTCTTCCTTTGTTGATCTGAACATAACTTTTTCAAATAAGGTCTATCATTAAGACTGAGGTCATTAGTGTGGTTAGGATTGGCTAGTCTAGATATGTAGAAATCTGCCTTTGTCCGTCTTCCTCACCATGGGAGTTACAGCTGCATGCTTCAATGCTTTCTATATGAATGCTGGAGATCTGAACTTGGTTCTTTTTGCTCACATATCAGACACTATTGACTAAACACTCTTCCTATCCATCAATAAAGGATATGCATATTTTAAAAATGATATTACTTTTTAAAATATTACTAAAGAAACATAATTTCTTGGATGATGCATAATCATAATTATGCTAAAAACTAGATCATTAAATATTCAACAACATATGTAAAATGTCAGTGACATAATTGTCTTTTTGTTATTTTCTATTCCAATAGCTGTGTGATGTAGTTATTTTACCTTTAAAGGATGGTTTTGTAAATGGACTTTGATATAAAAGGCTTTGGCTGTGAAAGTCTTGTATAATTTAGATATTAAATACAATGAGTATTTCATGAAGCTTTGTACATTGATAAAAACTGAATATGTCCTAAATTGCCTTGTAGTCACCCTTAATCGAAATAGCAGATAGTGATTATGTATTTTGAATTCAGATTAGTTCCAAGGATAACTACAAAATTTTCAGAGCTTAAGATAAAGTGACAATTTCCAGCTACTTTTCAAATCTTACTAAAAACTTCAGTGTATCTGAAGCAAAACATTTTTAATGTAGATAAGTGGGGGCCTTGGAGCAAATGCATAACCCTTTACTCATGAAGCTGTTCTTGCCCATATGGAATACTGTGCTGATAAAGAATAAAGGGGAGTCTTGGAGGATACATTAATCTCACAGTGAATGATAATGAATAAGAAGCTTAAAATCAATGTTAAAAATCAGAAAGAAACTAATATTATGTCATGAGATGAGTGTGGGATGCAGAAAGACAATTTCAGACAGTTGGAAAGCTTTTATGACTTGAATTCTATTCATGATTGAAAGCAAGAAAATGAAAGGTCAGTGGTATTTTTTTTTTTACTGTGTTGATTGCACATGCATCATCAATTGAGTTTAAATTTTAAAGTACTTTCTTTTGTACTAGATAAAATAAGACACAGTGCCAAAGGCAAATGTCCAGACTAGAGTGTTCAAGACTCAGGATGATTAGAATATCAACTTGAATGGAAGGTATCTTCATAAAGACACACATGGACATGCACAGAGGGATAGATGATGGATAGATAGATAGATAGATAGATAGATAGATAGATAGATAGATAGATAGAACGTCATGTGAACAAAAGAATATAGTTGCCAAAAGCTAATGAGTTAGTTGAATAAAGAGAATCTTTAACATAGTAACATAGTTGGGAGCTTTGGCTATTGACTGACTAGAAAATCTATGACTTTGAATAGGAATTAGCCTAAGAAATATTCTGTTACACATCCCAAAACTCTTTTGTAGATGGTTCTTCTCTACAAATTGATGATTAACATCAAAGTAGATGAGCAAATTAAGAGAAACTAACAAAACAAAGCAAAAGCTAATGATTTTGGTAAAGTTCTTAATTATTGGAATTATATACTAAACTGTATTAAAAAAAGCAAATTAACAGAAAACACATGAGAGATGTAGTATACTGAGAAAAGATTTTAAGGTTTCTGTAGGTGCAGTACTTTTGTGATTAAATTAACCATAAAGACTTATTGTTTAATAGTAATTGTGATCATATGGCCCAGGTCAGATCATACAGTGTTGGGTATGATCAGTGCTGCAACTGAAGTTGAATACCTGTAAAGTGTTACCACAAAGAGGTTGTACATGCTGAAAATATCATGAGACCAATTCACAGTGTGAAAAAAAAGAATTCATCCTTTCAGGAGATAGGAGCTGTACTGGCTAGTTTTGTGTGTCAACTTGACACAGGCTGGAGTTATCACAGAGAAGTGAGCTTCAGTTGGGGAAATGCCTCCATAAGATCCAGCTGTGGGGCATTTTCTCAATTAGTGATCAAAGGGGTAGTGCCATCCCTGGGCTGGAAGTCTTGGGTTCTATAAGACAACACGCTGAGCAAGCCAGGGGAAGCAAGCCAGTAAGGAACATCTCTCCATGGCCTCTGCATCAGCTCCTGCTTCCTGACCTGCTTGAGTTCCAGTCCTGACTTCCTCTGGTGATGAACAGCATGTGAAAGTGTAAGCTCAATAAACCCTTTCCTCCCCAACTTGTTTCTTGGTCAGGATGCTTGTGCAGGGATAGAAACCCTGACTAAGACAGGAGCAGATACTGTAGAACCCCTCAGGACACTGCTTTAAGAGTCAGGAAAATACCCAGCTACCTTGAGCCACATGCTCTCCCTAGTGTACCTCCATTCTCCTGCCACCTCTCCACTTACCTTTATCAGACTTGCTGATCTAGAAGCATAGAGGCAGAGTCCTTTCCCACACCCATCTTCCCTCCCCACAAGTCCTCTAGAGCACTCCTAGCTTCCCTGAGCAACCTGCTATCTTTGCTGTACTCAAGTTCTCCTGCTACCTCTTATCCCACCTTCATCAGTTCTCATGATCCAAAGCCATACAGCTGAAGGATGGCATCTGATGTACATCAGAGGCCTGACACATGAGGACCATCAAAGGTTGACCTCTTCCTAATACCTACTATAATAGAAACATCCAAGGACTAAAGCCATTCAGACAGCTAACAACCCTCAAAAGAACAAAATGAACAAAAACCAGGGTACTATGATACCATTAGAGCACAGCTACCCCACTAGAGCAAAACTTGAACATCTAAGACAACCAAGGCACAAGAAAATGACCTTAAATCAAATCTTATAAAGCTGATAGAGGCTTTTAATAAGGGAATAAATAAATCCCTTAAAATTACAAGAAAATACAATGAAACAGGTAGAGGAATTTAAAGAGGAAACAAATACCTTAAAGAAATACATGAAAATACAATTAATCAGGCGAAGGAAATAAGCAAAACTGTTCAAGAATTGAAAATGGAAATAGAAGCAAGAAAGAAAACACAAACTGAAGGAGATGGAAAAACTGAAGAGAAGAGGAACAACAGAAGCAAGTATCACCAACAGAATAAAACAGATGTGAGAAAAAAATGTGTAGAAGATGTAAGAGAAGAAATTGATACATCAATCAAAGAAAATGTTATCTAAAAAGTTCATGACACAAAACATCTGGTAACATTGGGATACCATGAAAAGAGATAAGTTAAGAATATTAGGAAGAGAAGAAAGGGAAGAGTCCCAGCTCCAAGGACAAGAAAATATTTTGAACAAAATCATAGAAAAATAAACCTCAGGACAGACTCACATGGAGTTTTGCTAAGTCAGACTCATGTGCTAAGGCAAGACTCATGGAGGACACGTGATGTTTGGAAGGAAAACAAACAGGACTCAACCTGTATGGGGTCCCTGGCTTGCTTTGCAATGTTTCTTGATCTCATGTCTTCTAGCCTTTGTTTATCTTTGCTTCGTTGAGAGAGGATAGCCAAAAACTTCTCCTGGCATCCCTGCTAGAATGAATCCCTCCAACTGACTCGTGCAGATTCTGCTGAGGCCTGGATGTTCCTGCAGAGTCTTGCCATTCCTGCTGTTATCCTGATACTACTAACTAGACTGCTGGTGTATCTGTGAAGTGTTTACAAATAGATCGAGCTGCCACTGCTGACCTATGAACTGAACTGCTGATTTCCTGATAATGCAGATGGGATTTACTCCAAAGAACCATTTCCAAACAGGTCCACTTCCCAAGATTCCTGATAACCTTTGTTTTCCAGTACCTCTGGTAAGTAGTAGCCTAGAAGAGAGGTTAAAGTGTTTAAGAACAATCATTAAAAGTAAGCTTTGAAAAAAATTAAAGGTACTAGCAGACCTATCAGAATTATACCAGACTTCTAAAAAGAGACTCTAAAAGTGAGAAGGGACTGGACAGTTATCTTTCAAGAAAATTCAAATTAAACCAATATCTACAGAAACGAATAGAAGAAAAATTCCAACTCAAGGAACATAATTATATCCAAGAAAAGACGGGAAATAGGTAATTACATACTAGCAAAAACAAGGGGAGTACTACCCCAACACACACTAACACTACTCAAATCAAAATAATAGGAGTAACAATCATTGGTCATTAATAACTTTCAACATCAATAGACTTAATTCCCCAATAAAAAGATACAGGCTACCAGAATGGATCCAAAAACAAGATCCATTGTTCTGCTGCCTACAAGAAACACACCTCAGCAATAAAGATATACTACCTCAGAATAAAAGGCTGGGAAAAAATTCCAAGCATATGGACCTAAGAATCAAGCTGGAGTAGCCATTCTAATATCTAATAAAATATACTTTCAGCCAAAATTCATCAAAAGAGACAGAGATGGATACTTCATACTCACCAAAGGAAAAAATCACCAAGGTGATTATCCTGATTCTGAGCATCAATTCCCCAAACACAAAGGTACCCACATTTGTAAAAGAAACATTGCTAAAACCTAAAATCACACATTAAAACCTACATATTAATAGTGAGAGACTTCAACGCCTCACTCTCAACAATACTCTACTAAATGATAACTTGGTCAAGGAAGAAATAAAGAAAGAAATTAAAGACTTTCTAGAGTTTAATGAAAATGAAGCCACAAAATACCCAAATCTATGGGATACAGTGAAAGCAGTCCTAAGAGAAAAACTCATAGCTTTAAGTGCCTCCAAAAAGAAACTGGAGAGAGCATACACCAGCAATTTCACAGCACAACTGAAAGCACTAGAACAAAAAGAAGTAAATTCACCCAAGAGAAGTCAAAGGCAGGAAATATTCAAACTCAGGGCTGAAATCAACCAAATAGAAACAAAAAGAACTATACAAAGAATCAACCAAACCAGGAGCTGGTTCTTTGAGAAAGTCAACAAAATAGATAAACCCTTAGCCAGACTAACTAGAGGACACAGAGATAGTTTACTAATTAACAAGATCAGAAATGAAAAAGAAGACATAACAACAGACACTGAGGAAATCCAAAATATCATGAGATCCTACTACAAAAGCCTATACTCAACAAAATTGGAAAACCTGGATAAAATGGACAATTTTCTAGACAGATACCAGGTACCAAAGTTAAATCAAGATCAGATCAATGATCTAAACAGTCCCATATCTGCTAATGAAATAGAAACAGTCATTAATTGTCTCCCAACAAAAAAAAGCCCAGGACCAGATGGTTTTAGTGCAGTTTTATCAAACCTTCAAAGAAGACCTAATACCAATACTCCTTAAATTATTCAACAAAACAGAAACTGAAGGTACTCTACCCAATTTTTTCTATGAAGCGACAATTATTCTTATACCTAAACCACACAAAGATCTAACAAAGAAAATTTCAGACCAATTTCCCTTATGAATATCGATGCAAAAATACTCAACAAAATTCTTGCAAATCGAATCAAAGAACACATCAAAACGATCATCCACCATGATCAAGTAGGCTTCATCCCAGGGATGCAGGGATGGTTCAATATATGGAAATCCATCAACGTAATTCACTACATAAACAAACTCAAAGAAAAAAATCATATGTCATCTCACTAGATGCTAAGAAAGCATTTGACAAAATCCAAAATCCCTTCATGATAAAAGTCTTGGAAAGATAAGGAATTCAAGGCCCATACTTGAACATAGTGAAAGCAATATACAGAAAACCAGTAGCCATCAAACTAAATAGAGAGAACATCAAACTAAATAGAGAGAAACTTGAAGCAATTCCACTAAAATCAGGGACTAGACAAGGCTGCCCACTCTCTCCCTACCTATTCAATATTGTACTTGAAGTTCTAGCCAGAGCAATTAGGCAACAAAAGGAGATCAAAGGGATATGAATTGGAAAGGAAGAAGTCAAATTATCACTATTTGCTGATGATATGATAGTATAATTAAGTTACCCCAAAAATTCCACCAGAGAGCTCCTAAACCTGATAAACAACTTCAGCAAAGTAGCTGGATATAAAATTAACTCAAGCAAATCAGAAGCCTTCCTCTACATAAAAGATAAACAGGTGGAAAAAGAAATTAGGGAAACAACACCATTCTCAATAGTTACAAATAATATAAAATACCTAAGTGTAACTCTAACAAAACAAGTAAAAGATCTGTTTGACAAGAACTTCAAGTCTCTGAAGAAGGAAATCGAAGAAGATCTCAGAAGATGATAAGATCTCCCATGCTCATGGATTGGCAGGATTAATATAGTAAAAATGGCCATCTTACCGAAGGCAATCTACAGATTCAATGCAATCCCAATCAAAATTCCAACTCAATTCTTCACAGACTTAGAAAGAGCAATTTGCAAATTCATCTGGAACAACAAAAGACCCAGGATAGCCAAAACTATTCTCAACAATAAAGGAATCTCTGGTGGAATCACAATCCCGGACCTTAAGCTGTACTACAGAGCAATTGTGATAAAAACAGCATGGTATTGGTACAGTGATAGGCAGGTAGATCAATGGAACAGAATTGAAGACCCAGAAATGAACCCATGCACCTATGGTCACTTAATCTTTGACAAAGGAGCTAAAATCATACAGTGGAAAAAAGACAGCATTTTTAACAGTGGACAAAAGACAGCATTTTCAACAGATGGTGCTGGCTCAACTTGCAGTTAACATGTAGAAAAATGCAAATCGATCCATTCCTTTCTCCTTGTACAAAGCTCAAGTCCAAGTAGATCAGGGACCTCCACATCAAACCAGATACATTGAAACTAATAGAAAAGAAAGTGGGGAAGAACCTCGAGCAAATAGGCACAGGGGAAAATTTCCTGAAGAGAATGCCAATAGCTTCTGCTCTAAGATCAAGAATTGACAAATGGGACCTCATAAAGTTGCAAAGCTTCTGTAAGGCAAAAGACACTGTCAATAGGACTAAACGGCAACCAACAAATTGGGAAAAGATCTTTACCAATCCTATATCTGATAGAAGGCTAATATCCAATGTATACAAAGAACTCAAGAAATTAGACCCCAGAGAACCAAATAACCCTATTAAAAAATGGAGTACAGAGCTAAACAAAGAATTCTCAACTGATGAATACTGAATGGCTGAGAAACACCTAAAGAAATGTTCAACATCCTTAGTCATCAGGGAAATGCAAATCAAAACAGCCCTGAGATTCCACCTCACACCAGTCAGATTGGCTAGGGTAAAAGACTCAGGTGACAGCAGATGCTGGAGAGGTTGTGGAGAAAGGGGAACACTACTTCATTGCTGGTGGGATTGCAAACTGGTACAACCACTCTCGAAATCAGTGTTGTGGTTCCTTCAGAAATTGGACATACTTCTACCAGAGGACCTAGCTATACTACTCCTGGGCATATACTCAGAAGATGCTCCAACATTTAATAAGGACACATGCTCCACCATGTTCATAGCAGCCTTATTTATAATAGCCAGAAACTGGAAACAACCCAGATGTCCCTCAACAGAGGAATGGATACAGAAACTGTGGTACATCTACACAATGGATTACTATTCAGCTATTAAAAATTTGTGAAATTCTTAGGGAAATGGATGGATCTGGAGAGTATCATCCTGAGTGAGGTAACCCAATCACAAAAGAACATACATGGTATGCATTCTCTGATAAGTGGTTATTAGCCCAGAAGTTTGGAATACAGGAAGAACAACCCACAAATCACAAGAAACATAAGAAGAAGGAAGACCAAAAGGTGGACATTTCATTCCTTCTTAAAAGGGGGAACCAAATACCCACAGAAAGAGTTGCAGAGTTTAACTATGGAGAAGAGACTGAAGGAAGGATAAGCCAGCCTAAATATAGCTATCTCCTGAGAGGCTCTGACAATACTTGACTAATACAGATGTAGAGGCTCACAGCTATTCATTGAACTGAGTACACGGTCCCCAGTGAAGGAGTTAGAGAAAAGATTTATAAAGCTGAAGGGTTTGCAGCCCCTTAGGACGAACAACAATATGAACTAACTAGTACCCTCAGAGCTCCCAGGGACCCAACCACCAACCAAGGACTGTACATGGTGGGACTGAATGTTTTGGCAGCATGTGTATAGTAGAGGATCGCAAATTCGATCATCAATAGGAGGAAAGGACCTCGGCCTTGTGAAGTTTTTGTGCCCCAGTGCAGGGGAATGCCAGGACCAATAAGTGGGAGAGGGTGGGTTGGCAGGCATGGGGAGGGGGGAGGCAAAAGGGGTTTGTTCTTGTTGTTTTTATTTGTTTGTTTGTTTGTTGAAAGGGAAACTGGGAAAGAAGAAATTTACATGTAAATAAAGAAAATATCTAATAAAAAAAATGAAAAAAATAAAACCTGAAAACTCCAGAAAAAATGAGACAACATACTGAAGAGGAATAGAAGGCATGAAATAATTAAAATTGGGGTTGAAATCAATCTATTAGAAACCAAGAAAACAATACAAAGAATCAATGAAATCAAGAGCTTTACTTTGAGAAAATCAACACTATAGACAAACCCTTAGCCAATCTAACCAAAAGACAAATACAGTATCCAAATGAACAAAATAAGCAATGAAAGGAAGACATATCGGTACACAACAGGAAAATTCAAAGAACCATTAAGTCTTACTTCAGAAGACTGTATTCCATAAAATTGAAAAATCTTAACAAAATGGATGATTTTCTAGACAGATACCACTTACCAATGTTAAGTCAAGATGAAATAAAGTATTTAAACAATCTTATAACCTCTAAAAAAAATAGAAGCAGTCATCTAAAAGTCTCCCAACCAAAAAAAACAGTCAGAACCAGATGGTTTGAGTGCACAAGTCTACCAGACCTTCAAAGAAGAGCTAATACTGATATTCCATAAAATAGAAAAAGAAGGAACATTTCCAAACTCATTATTTGAGGCTACAGTCATCCTGATAACTAAACTATGCAAAGACTCAAGAAAAATGAGTGTTTCAAACCAATTTGTCTTATGAACGTTGATGCAAAAATACTCACTAAAAATATTTGCAAACCTAATCCAGGAACACCCCAAAAACATCATTTGAGGGATGCAGGGATGGTTCAATATATGGAAATCCATCAATATTGATCATCTCATTAGATGCTGAAAAGTATTTGACAAAACCTAACATCTTTCATGTTAAAAGTCTTAGAGAGATCAGCAAATCAGTAGCCAATATCAAATTAACTGGAGAGAAACTTAGAGCAATTCCATTCAAATCAGGAACAAGAAAAGACGGCCTACTCTCTACCTATCTATTCGATATAGTACTTGAATTCCTAGCTAGAGCAATAAGACAACTAAAAAAACTCAATGGGATATAAACTAAAAAGGAAAAGGTCAAAGTATTGATATTTGCAAATGATATGATAGTATATATAAACAACCCCAAAAATTCTACCAGAGAACTCCTACAGCTGATAAATACCTCCAGAAAAGTGGCTGGATACAAAATTAACTAAAAAAAAAAAAATCAGTAGCTCTCCTTTATACAAATTATAAATGGGTTGAGTAAGAAATTAGAGAAATAAAATCTATTATCATAGCCACAAATAATATAAAATACCTTAGTGTAAGTCTAACCCAACAAGTGAAAGACATATATTTCAAGTTGCTAAAGAAAGAAATTGAGGAAAATATCAGAAGATGTAAAGATCTTCCATGCTCAAGACTAGGTAGGATTAACCATAGTGAAAATGGTAATCTCACCAAAAGCAATCTACAAATTCAATGGAATCACCATCAAAATTCCAACAAAATTCTTCATATACCTTAAGAGAGCAATTCTCAACTTCATATGAAAAATCAAACAAACAAACAAAACCCCACAGGATAGCTAAAACAATCCTGAAGAATAAAGGAAGTTGTAGAGGTATCACCATCCCTAATGTCAAGCTCTACTATAGAGCAATAGTAATAAAACTTGCATGGTATTGGTACAAAAAAAGAGACCCAGTGATCAATAGGATCATGTCAAAGATCCAGAAATAAAGAAACACACCTATGGACACTTGATTTTTGATAAAAAGCCAAAGCCATACAATGGAAAAATGAAAGCATCTTCAACAAATGGTGCTGAACTAACTGGATGTGTATATGTAAAAGAATGCACATAGATCCATACTTTTTATCTTGCACAAAACTCAGGTGTAAGTGAATCAAGGACTTCAACATCAAACTGATACACTAAATCTCATAGAATGCATTGGTACAAGAAACAACTTCTGGAACATAACACCTGTGGCTCAGGCTCTGAGATTAACAACTGATAAATGGAGCCACATGAAACTGAAAAGCTTCAAAGGCAACAGATACTGTCAACAGGACAAAATAGTAGCCTACAGATTGAGAAAGGATCTTCACCAACCTTACATCTGACAGAGGGCAAATGTCTAACATTTATAAAGAACTCAAGAAGTTAGACACCAACAACCCAAATAACTCAGTTTATAAAATGGAGTAGAGAGCTAAAAAGATAATTCTCAGCACAGGAAACTCCAATGGCTGAGACATACTAACATAAATGTCCCTAAGGACATGTGCATGTAAGAAAAGGAAAGCTATCCAGTGATACCATGCTAATGCATGATGTGTACCTATCATGATGCCTTATGTGGGTAAAAATAAATTTAAAATAAAGAAAAATAAAATATGGAATATGTTACATGGATGGTGGAACCCTGGGAAGTCAAAGGTGATAGCAATGATCTCAAAGATGAGAAGAAACAAGAAACCACTACTATTCACAGGCATAAAGGACAATGCACCATGCAATTACTCAAATCTAGACCAGGGTCACCTCATAGAACCTGCTATTTTAACCTTGTCCCTCAGGAGCAGGAGGAATGAAGGAAGCTAGTCAAGGCACACACTTGAAAGAAATATAAGCTTGGAATATTTTCATATATGAAACACACTTGTAAATGGGTTGGATTGAGATTTCCAGGAACATATTTCTAACTCTTTGTCAGTGCCTTCTGATGGAAAGTTCAGTTGTAAGACTATTAATACAGGAGTAGGTATGTGGCCAATATTGAGGGGCAGGAGCAGAGTCAGAGATGTATGGGGCCTTGAGAAAGCCATGTTGCAAAGGCCTTGCAGGTATTGGGAAGGATGTGGCCAGAATCAAGAACTGAAGGGAAGCGTTGGAATATTTGAAATCCTAAAAATGTTGATGCGAAATTGTGGAACTTGGGTGCATCATTATTTTTCTCAGAGAAGTTTGATCATGTTTCTAAGTCTCCAGAGTCTGCTATATTTGTGGAAGTTTGTATAGCCAGTTTTTCATTACCCTTCATGAATGCTGCAGTGGTTTACTACAGTGAAAAAAAAAAGTTGCCATTGACATTCTATACAACAAGCACATTCAGAAAACATCTGTATCCTAGAATTTCTCAGTGCTTTTCAGCATAGCATAACAATCATGAGCTTGAATTTCAAAACCCAGCTATATCCTAGTTGGGTTGTCTTCTAGTCACATGGCCTTAGGCAGCCCGTTTAACTTCTCTGTCCCTCCTGCTCTGAGAAACAAGAATAGTAAAAGCACACACTTGAAGGAAATGTAAGCATGGGATATTTTCATATATGAAACCTGTAAATGTTATCAGTTCTAGAGAACATGCTTACATGATGTCTTAGTTAGGGTTTTACTGCTGTGAACAGACACCATGATGAAGGCATTCTTCTGAGGACAACATTTAATCGAGGATGGCTTATAGGTTCCGAGGTTTAGTCCATTATCAACAAGGTGGGGACATGGCAACATCCAGGTAGGCATAGTGCAGTAGGAGCTGAATTCTACATCTTAATCTGAAGGCCACTAGCAGAATATTGACTTCCAGGCAGCTAGGATGAGGGTCTTATAGCCTACGCCCACAGTGGCACACCTACTCCAAGAGGGTCACACTTTCTAATAGTGTCACTCCCTGAGCCGAGCACATACAAACCTTCAAATATGACTTTGCTTATTTTCATCTCTGATAAAATACACATTCTACTGAGGCTACCATTAGACCCTATTTTAGGGAAATCTTCAAGGTGATAGTTAATAGTCAAGTTTCTAAATGTCCTAAGCCATGATTTTCAACATGAGTTCCTACATAAGAGCACTTGTTAGAAATGCCAGAGTTGAGGCTTTGCTTCTACCAGCCTCCATCAGGGCAAGACCTTCTGTCGTAAATCAGAAATCCCTTCCAACCCTGGCATATTCATTTGCTAGAAAATTGTCGGCAAGGTATCTCCCAAAGATAGAATATGATACCCTCTTACTTCCATGGAAAAAAATACACAAGACTGATTTTGGGATGCCTAGTGTGAGAATTAAAATATATATATATATATATATATATATATATATATATATATATTCTACAATATCCTCAGTATTTGCACAATATCCTAGAAACCAGAGTTCCTGACAAGGAACAACTAGAAAGGCAGGTAATTTTTTCTAAAGAAGTGCCATTAAGCTCTCCTCCATAACCTCAGCAAATAAGTGCTCATCTACAATGATGTTCTTGTTCATCAATTGGCACAAGTTTCCTTTGAATCACAGTATCTCTTTTTAGGTAGATCTTCTGAGGTTTAACACTATAACAAAACCTGGCTCCTTGGGGTCCATGGATATTTCTCTAACTACTGTCTGCTCATGTTGCTGATAGCTTAGGGACAGGTCCTGTTGCCTTTAGCCAGCATCAATAAAAACTTAATGAACTCTTTCCTTCAAAGGCTTCTTAGTCTCACTAGTTTCAATTCTGTGCTTGAGGGATCACTCAGTGACAGTAGCATTGTCTGGTGTATGTAAGTCCCTGGATATTACCCCCAGCATCATAGGGAAAAAAGGAGTTTGGATTAATAAGAGTATAAGAATCAGGATCATTGTGCCAGGATTGGCTAACTACCATCCTACAGATATTATCATGCAAAGCTGTACTAAACTGTACATTTTGATAATTTCTGAATTATCAAAATTCATGTAAGCAGAGCTGTTGACATTTTAAGACATACAGATTCCAAGCACTCTGAGAAACCAGCTGCATTTGAGTATACCAATCTGGAAAGTTATTAAGGTTTGTTCAGAACCTAACATCCTCACTTAGAGTGAATAATGGTGACTGTAATAAAAGGGTAGATCAATAGCTTCTACAGGAAGCTTGTCTACAATTCAATCGCAGAGAAGCAATAAGAAGAATCCCAATAGGATTTGGTACCAGAGAAGTGATTTGAGTAGACTCAAAATACCAAGGAAATTGATAAGAACTGCTTGAGGTAAGACCTGAAAGGGAATAGCATTCATTACTGAATCAGCAAGGGAAAAATAAAGCTTCACATAGATATGTTGTTGTCTAATAAAATATCACAGCTCCCATTCACCTTTAAGGGAGACAAAATTGGGGGTAGCTATTTGAAAGTGACCATTTTGTATAGAAAACCGTTCAAGAGAAACGTTAGCAGACTTCCTCATTTTGAGTATCAATTTTACATTACTCCAGGCTGTTCTTCCTATCAAATTAATTTGTTTTATTCTCTCTCACCCTGTGCCTGCATCCTCCTTCTTCTAAGTCAAACTAACAGTTGATAAAAAGCAGATTGGAACTTATAAATATTTTCCTCTCAGAATTTTTCTCAACTCTCAATCAGTAAGAGGAAGTGTACAAGGAATTACCTTCAGCAAAACAAAACCCGCATCCTCCCTGCCTGAGAGGATGCATTTGTTGCAAGTGGATTCAAGTGCTTCCCTTAGATGTGACAGAATTCCACAGGATCCTTTGCTTTCCTGACAGTATTTCTTATCACCTAATAACCTAACTGTGGACACTGAACAGGCTTACTTAGATTAGGAATTACAGCCTTTGACTCTAAAATCAGACCTTTTCCTTTAGTCATTCTTTAAGCCATTAATTTCTATCAATTTAAAAGTACTTCTACTATTTGCTTTTGTGCCTTTTCCTGGAAATCAATTCTCTATTTCCATGGTTGCAACTGAAACTATTTAGATGGAAGTTTCCTTTGTTCCTATTCAGAATCTATGCTGCTGACACCTCTAGCCCTTAGTTATTGATTCCATTCGTTTATGGAGGTTACTTTGGTGTCTTCGTCATAATACAAATTCTCAGCAAACCTCTTTTTCCGTGCTTTAAAGTGCATTAATTTTGAGCATAACAAGAAGGAGGTTAATATCAGACTTGTCACGGTCTGCTCTGCCCTCACTCTCTTTACATGTTTTATCAGCAGGGAATAATGGGAAATAACTAACTATAAATTATTTGCTAAATGAGTTCATGTTTTGACTCAATTATTCCCTAGCTGCTGTGTGTAGAGGTTCTTGTTCAAGTGCACTTTGCAGGACATAAGGATGAATCTATCAAATCATCTTCTCAAAGTCATACATGAGCCTGCATGACTTACTGTTGATCATATTAAATAGGACTGAATGCCTTTCATGAGTATTATCATTGTACAATGGATTTTCATTTTGCCAAAATTAAAAGAGTACGCTGAAAGTCCCAAACACATCAGGTACTAATTCTTGGAACCTATAAAGAGTGTATGCCCTTATGTAGAAAAAAATAAGATATTACAGATGTGATTTTGAATTTTGAGATGAGAGGTATATTAGTCAGGGTTTTTATTCCTGCACAAACATCATGACCAAGAAGCAAGTTGTGGAGGAAAGGGTTTATTCAGCTTACTTCCACATTGCTGTTGATCATCAGAGGAAGTCAGGACTGGAACTCAAGCAGGTCAGGAAACAGGAGCTGATGCAGAGGCCATGGAGAGATGTTCATTACTGGCTTGCTTTCCCTGGCTTGCTCAGCCTACTCTCTTATAGAACCCAAGACTTCCAGCCCAGGGATGGCACCACCCACAAAGGGCCCTACCCCCTTGATCACTAATTGGGAAAAGGCCCCACAGCTGGATCTCATGGAGGCACTTCCCACCTGAAGCTCCCTTCTCTGTGATAGCATGAAGGGATCCAGTAAAGGAGGTTACCGAAGATCATCAGTAGGGATCCTAAAAGTACCATGAGAGCTAATCCTTAGGGAACAGACTTTCAAGTCAATTCCAGTTCAATTCTTCCAGGTCCTCTGCCCAAAGTATATCATGTCTTCAGTAATAGGATCTTACCAGTTCTTACCAGTTCTGGAATGCACAAGGGCAGTACTTATTCTTGTTTGGTACCTAAGACATTCTGAAAACAACCCCTACCAACAATTGTAAGAAATGTTTCCTTTACCAAATGTTGGTGGCTTGTTAGATAATGTGTGATTATTAGGGACAGTTGTCATTCTATGTGGTATGACTCCATTTAAAGTGGTGTGTGTGTGTGTGTGTGTGTGTGTATGTGATATGTATGTATCAGTATGCTTCTAAAACAATGTTTTCCTATCACTTTTTCAAAAATCCTTCCTGTTGTTTACCTGCCTTTTCTCACTCTCCTTCTCCATTACTCATGTTTTCCCCTCCCTATGTAAGTATCATCCCCATTGAGATGGGGAGGTTATTCTAGATTACTCATATGAAAAAAATAAAATTACCCAGGCCTTATCAAAAGATGATGGAAAAGTCAAAATCCAGCAAGAATCTCTTACAGTAAATGGGCAGAGGATGAGAGGAAGCAATTGGAGGGGGTTTGGTCTGAGAAAGACAGAACAGCAAACACTACAAACCATACAGGTGTCTTTAGATGTTCAGTAAAGCAAGGAAACAACTTCTTCCCCCAAATCTGCATATCCTATCAGACTGTTTTTTTAATTATTTCTTAACTTTGGAACACTAAAATCTGTGTTGATTTAAGCCACTAAAATTTCACTATTTTGTTCCAGCAATTCCAACTGGAATAGGAAATTGGTAATGATCCTGTGTAAGAGAAAAGAGTCTAGATGTGGGGCAGTGGGCAGTTCTGACAGCTGGAGTCCAGTAGATTGACCACCTTGGAACCCCAGAGACCCACTGAGCAGAGTAAATTTGTTCACAAGGGACGGTAGGCGTTTGGTGATTGCATCTGAGACCAATGGCTCAGATTTCAGCCCAGAACCCTCACAGCTGCCCCTGCAGGAGACATGTGCTCTATCAGGCAGACAATACCTCAAACTCCCAACATGCTAGCTGGACCTTACACACAGTCATCTGACCACAAGCCAAGCATGTCACGCTCCATACAATAAAAGGAGTGGTTTGCCCCTCCTCACTTTCTTGTTCTTTTCTTCTCACTCTCTGGCTCTCTTGTTCTCTTCCTTTCCCTCTCTTCCTCTCTCTTCCTCTCTTGCTCTCTCTCTCCACTCTTCTCTTTGTTCTCTTCTCTTGCTCTCCTCCCTCTTTTTCTTTCTCTCTTCCCTTCTCCTTTCCTTCCCTTTACTCAACCAGCATATTCTATCCTTCCTACAATAAAATAACTCATTCATACATTGCTTCCCTTTTAATTATGGTGCCATGCAGCAAACAGGTCAGCCCCAGGGGAGAGAGAGAGACTCAGGCCTCAGCAGCAGGCCCCCTGCCACCCAGCAGAGAGAGAGAGAGAGAGAGAGAGAGAGAGAGAGAGAGAGAGAGAGAGCCTCAGGCGGGCCACCAGCCTAGGCCCCTGCCTTTGGAACAACATCTAGATTATTCTGTATTTCCTAAACTATGCACTGGATATCTATTGTGTCGCATTATACATCAATATGCAGAAAAGAGAAGACTGATGAAGGAAGAAAGAGAAAGAAATCATTATATATGCAGTAGAGGGGCTGAAGTGAAGATTGTGTAGGGAGTACCTATGGAGTTGTGGGGACAGGAAAAGATGGAGGTATGCTGGAAATGTAGGAGGCAGCAGTAGAGACTCCATCACCAAAATGGCAAGTCTTGACAGAGTCCCTAAGATGGCTTCAACAGGCAGCATTTTGAAGCCAGAAGTACCTTCTAAAGTTGGATGATTAATCACAAGATATTTTGGGAAACTAGCTGCCATTCTGGATTGAAACCTCTGATATCCTAATTGCTCTTAATATGAGTCATGCTTTTCTCTTCCAGATTATATATTTGGAGGGTCACATTTGGAAGATCTTATCATTTAAACAATAAGAATAATTAGAGTTAATTACTATTATCTTAATAAGCTACAAAATGTTACTTTTTGTTGTTGATTTATGTTAGTTTTCCAGTGTGCTATGTAAAGAATAATCTATTTATGAAATTTATTCCAATTAAAATGTCTTAATAACTCACAAAACAAAACAAAACAAAAGGTTTTAAAGGGTGAGTGGTTAGGGTTTCAAAGAAGGTGGGGAAATAAATGGGCATTAGAGTAATGTTAATAAGAAATTGGTAATAAGAAAGGATAGGGAGTGGGATAGTCATCAGAATGTGTTCTATGTTCATATATAAAAAATTTTTTTTTAGATATTTTCTTTTTTTACATGTAAATTTTCCCTTTCCCAGGTTCCCCTCCAAAAAACAAACAAACAAACAAAAACAACAAGAACAAACCCCTTTTGCCTACCCCCTCCCCATGCCTGCCACCCCACCCTCTCTCACTTATTGGCCCTGGCATTCCCCTACACTGGGGCACAGAACCTTCACAAGGCCGAGGTCCTTTCCTCCTATTGATGATCGAATTTGCAATCCTCTACTATACACATGTTGCCAGAACATTCAGTCCCACCCTGTATAGTCCTTGATTGGTGGTTGGGTCCCTGGGAGCTCTGAGGGTACTACTAGTTAGTAATTGTTGTTCGTCCTAAGGGGCTGCAAAATTTTTAAAGAAAAAATAAATAAAGACCATTTAAAATTGTTTTTAAGTAGCTTGTGGTGGTTTGAATGAAAATGGCCTCTACTGTCTCATGAGTTTGAATACTTGGTCCCTAGTTGGTGGAAATGTTTGGGAAGAATTAAGAGACATGGCCTTGTTAGAAGAGGTGCACAACTGGTGGGGGATGGGCTTTGAGGTTTCCAAAGTTGCTACTTCTAGTGGGCCTCTCTGCCTCTTGTTTATGTTTGAAGATGGTGTCTTTCAGTTGTTACTGCGACTGTGCCTTTTTATCACCATCATGGCCTCTATCTGTAAGAAATATAAGCCCAACTAAACACTTCTTTAGAATCACAACAAAGAAAAATAACTAAAACATTTCTAATTCAAAATTATACAAAAACATCTTGGCATCAAGGCACTTAATTATTTTTGTCATCATCTAGAATACAAAATCAGCATTTGACATGTCAATGTGAATAGCATAATCTCAAGAGACCATACCTCCAAACAAAGAGCTACAGTGAATTAATATCTGTAGAGAACGGGAGAGTTAGTCTTCTCCAGGGTGAGTCCCTTAATAACTCTTCCAATACCAAGTAGTCAGTCCTAAAAGCATATCAATACAAGCACATACACAGACACACACACACATGCACACATACATATATAATTATTATTATAACACATATGTGTGCATGTGCATATGTGTTATAATAATAATTAAAGAAAAAGACACCATTAATTTGAGTGGGGACCATGAAAGCAGTTAAATGGAGGAGAGAGTGGTGGTGAGGGTGAAATGATATTTTAATTAAAGTGAAATAATTTGTTGTTAACAATAATATAATATTAATATTATTTTATAATAATAAAAATAAAAGAAATAAAATTTTGAATCTTGGTAGCTTCTACAATTTACCTCACAACGTAAGTAGAATAGATAGGGTGGCAGGGCTCAAAATGTATTCTTATGTAATTAGTCTGATCTTTTTCTTATGTTTGGAAAAAATCCTTACATTTGTGGTAGGCTTAGAGACCTACCAGTGAGGCATTTTATTATTGATACTATTACTTGATCCTCTTTGCTGGACCAAAGTGCATGTTTCCAAGATGCTATAAAAATTCTGATTGTCTAAATTGGAGCCTCTTTTAATGAAGAACAGTATCCTTTGTTCTTTGGGTAAGGGAAAGAGAGACATCAAATGGTCAATGAATAACATGTTTGCCAAACATCTGACATTTGCATCATAATGGGACCAACTCCAAAGTCCAATTTTCCTATGGGACAAAGCAGAAGCCATTGTCTTACTGAAAACACATTCTTCATTACTTTTTTCCTCACCCTATTCTTCTCTCACTATTCTTTGCCAAAAATTATACTCATTAAACCCTTTCAACTAAAATCTATGTCCTGTTCTTCTTTAATAAACTCATCCTAAGATACTATACCTGGGTCTCACTCATCTCAGAACACCCTTTACTCATTCCTACCTCATTTTCTGGGACTGCATCATACCCATAATTCTGCCTACATTTCACGCTATGCATCTGCAATGGAGCAGGTCTGAAGGAAGCAATCACTAATGGATGGGATCTGCTCATTTGACCATTATTATTTCTATAATTTTGGCATAGAATACAAGTATATCTTGTATTAATGCTACCAGCATGAATCAGAACACACAGGGAAGTGGAATAAGGTCACACTGAATTATTTTAATGACTATATAAGGTTTTTATAATTCCAGAGAACCAGTGTTTTTCCAGTGTTTCAATTTTCAAGCAGTTCTAATACCCAAAGTCTCTAAAGTAATTTTTAAAACTTTAATGGGAGAGCATTACTTCTTTGAGAGAGATGACTCTACAAAAGAATAATGCTACGATTCATGACTTTTACTGCACAGTGGCACATAGTTAAAGTTGACAAAGAAGCGTCTTCATTTTTTCTGAGTACAATGCTAGGAAATTGTGTTGTGAGACTGAAAAGTCTTGTCATGAAGCCAAAAGGTCACGACAAAACCTAAAAATCAAAGCAGCTCAATCTATTATAAACATACTTGGGTGAAATAAAATTTTCTGGGCATCTATGACATCACAAGGAGCAAGAAAATTATGAGCTGTTTTGATTTGTGAAACTGTTAAAAACATGAAGTAGTTTCTTCTCTAATTTTCTTTCCACCACACATTCCAACTCTATTCCAGATCTCCACTTTTTGTTTCTCATTGTAAGAAAAGTAAAGTGAAAAACTAAATGGACAGCCATGAAGATAAAACATGTTATTTGTTGAAGATAAAGCACAGTGTTGTTGAATGACAAAAACAAATGTGTATTACTTCTGCATTTAGTCTTACAGATCTTAAACTGGGGTCCTCTGATCCTCAGTTAGTTTCCCATTTCTAGAGGAGACTGATCATGATGGCTGAGTGATAAAGCAAGCTTTCTAACACAGAAGGTTAATTAAAACCCACTCTTTTTCTTTCTTATTTTAGAAAATGCAGTTATGATAACTCTTTAGAGACATGTTGTTGTCACTGTAGGCTATATATTGGCACACAAATCATAAGAGGGATCCAGAAGTTTGAAGTTGTGATTTGAATGAAAAAACATTCCCCTCCCCTGCAAGCTCATATATTTAAATCCTTGGTCCTCTGTTTAGGAAAATGTTAAACTATTTAGGAATGGATTAGTATGTATTGTCTTATTGGAGGAAGTATGGGAAAACTGGAGGAGGTATTAATAAGAAATTTTGAAGTTTCAAAAGCCTATGCTCAAACAACCCAGTCTCTTTGTGTTTCTTTGTTTCTGTCTCTCTTTGTCTCTGTTTCTTCTGCTTGTAGATGTAAAGTTCTCAAATACTGCTCTAGTGCTGTGCCTGACTACTTCCCACCATGATGATCATGGTCTAAAACTGTAGAACTGTAAGCAATCTCTTTTATAATAGCTAGCTTGGTTATGGTGCCTCTTCATAGCAATAGAGCCTTTGAATACAGGAGCTATATTCAAAAGAGATATCTCACCGGGCAGTGGTGGTACATGCCTTTAATTTCAGCACTTGGGAGGCAGAGACAGGCAGATTTCTGAGTTTGAGGCCAACCTGATCTACAGAGTGAGTTCCAGGATAGCCAGGGCTATACAGAGAAACCATGTCTCGAAAAACAAAATAACAACAACAACAAAAACAAAACAGAACAAAACAAAACAATAAAACAAAAAGATATATCAAGAAACAAAATGCATGGTATTATCAAATAAACAATTTAATTCCAAAAGCAGAATAGGTCTTTGGGTGATCCTAGGTAATTATTGTATACTTGTTTTAAAAAGAGTAGAAATAAAACATATCTTTCCTAATTTTTAGAGCATGGGTTATTAAGTTGTTTCCCATTAACAGCTTTTAACACTAGACCACTGCACCACACATTAAAGTTTCAGTTGAAGATACAGGGCCCACACATAGGACATTGAAAAAGTGTCTTTATGATAATTATTAGAAAGTAAAACATATTTTGAAAACATATATCAGGCATTTTTATTTTCTCCTTTCTACTCTGATCCCAAATCTTTGATATGAAGAAAATATAGGGCACATTTGAGTTAATTTTTTTTATCTTTTCCTCATCCATTAGTAGGTATAGTGCATTTGTACTATGTTTCTTAGAATTTGTTTTTCTTCTATGCAGCTCAACTCCCAATAGCAAAACACTTTACCCTAAGATCTGAGCCTTCAGTATGTAGCTTAAAATTTTATTCTTCAGGCCACTCATGGAAAGGAATGTAGCAGGAAGTGTTTCCTAGGCAACTGAAATATCTTTCAGGAGAAAATCAACACTAGTACTGAGCTAAGAGCAATAATGTAGCAGAGGGTAGGGTTGTCATTAGCTCTTTCTATTTCATATAAGCCCAATATCTGTTGTGGGGAAAGTAAGACTTGGTGCTAGAGAGATGGCTTAGTAGTTAAGTGTACCAGCTGCTCTTCTTAAGGACCTAGGTTTGATTCCCAAAACCCATATGGTGGCTCATTTTCAATATCCATACTGTGGTTCACCACCATCTGTAACTCCAGTTCTAGGGCATTCGATGCCCTCTTATAGTCTCCAGACTCACTGTATGTATGTGGTGTACAGCATACATGTAGACTAGACCAAGCAGCCACATACATGAAGATGGTAGTGATGATGGTGATGGTTCTTGATGATGATGATAGTGGTGGTGATGATGAAGAAGAAGAGTTACCAAAACAGACATGCTTTCAACCTCTTAATTCATGATGAGAATACACATACACTCAAAATCACTACCTGTATTCCTCAGTGTAGAACTGTGCTTTGTGAGTGATGATGCCATATATACACTGACTTGAAACTACAACACTCCCAGAAATGACTGGCTTTCTGTTAAAGGTTATATATACCAGACTTCTTCAATATCTGGACCTATGATCTTCAGCTACTGAGCATCTCACTCAGCTAACACTGATAGATATATAAACAAAGCAGTGCAATCAGCAAACTAAAGTGAGTTATCTGAAACAAAGCAGTAGCTCGCCATCCATTTCAGAGGTGTATACAATTACAGAGGACTTAGAGCTATTGATAAGAATATACAGTAATGTGTGTGTCTTTCATGTCAATGAGTTAACTACTCGTGAGAACTCTTGGTTGCTCTATATGCTCATGTTAAACTTAAATATAAATATAATAATTTTATTAAAGCAATGGATGGATAAGCTACTAGACAATAAACTTGAATATGGTCAATTTTTAGTATGTTACTCTGAGGTAATCCACTTTCTGATAGTTTGAAGTCACTTTTTCATGTAAATTTGTTTAGTTTATTCAATGTCCAAATTCCTTTCAAGACTTGTTTTGCTGTGTGTATAGAAGTTGCCACTTGCCTTCTCCCCAGGATACTATCTGAAAGCCTAATTAGATGGATTTGAGAACTCAGGATAAGTGAATGCACTGAATCATTAGTGGAGCCTTTTTCGTTCCCAACCTTTTTGTCTTTCTGTGGCAACTTTCTTCTAGAATAGAGTCATGACCCCCTTTTCCCTCCTCACTTCTTTCAAAGAAGTGGATTGGCAGGATTAATATAGTAAAAATGGACAACTTGCCGAAGGCAATCTACAGATTCAATGCAATCCCCATCAAAATTCCAACTCAATTCTTCACAGACTTAGAAAGAGCAATTTGCAAATTCATCTGGAATAACAAAAAACCTAGGATAGAGAAAACTATTCTCAACAATAAAGGAACTTCTGGTGGAATCACCATCCCGAACCTTAAGTTGTACTACAGAGCAATTGTGATAAAAACTGCATAGTATTGGTACAGTGACAGGCAGGTAGATCAATGGAATGGAGCTGAAGACCCAGAATAGAACCCACACACCTATGGTCACTTGATCTTTGGCAAAGGAGCTAAAACCATCCAGTGGAAAAAAGAGCATTTTCAACAAATGGTGCTGGCTCAACTGGCTGTTAGCACATAGAAGAATGCAAATCGATCCTATCTCCTTTTACAAAGCTCAAGTCCAAGTGGATCAAGGACCTCCACATCAAACCAGATACACTGAAAATAATAGAAAAGAAAGTGGGGAAGAGCCTCAAGCACATAAGCACAGGGAAAATTTTCCTGAACAGGACACCAATAGCTTATGCTCTAAAACCAAGAATTGACAAATGAGACCTCAAAAAGTTGCAAAGCTTCTGTAAGGCAAAAGACACTGTCAATAGGACAAAATAGCAACTAACAAATTGGGAAAAGATCTTTACAAATTCTATATCTGATAGAGGACTAATATCCCATATATACAAAGAACTGAAGAAGTTAGACTCCAGAGAACCAACTAACCCTATTAAAAAATGGGGTCCAAAGGTAAACAAAGAATTCTCAGCTTATGAATACCGAATGGCTGAGAAGCACCTAAAGAAATGTTCAACATTCTTAGCCATCAGGGAAACACAAATCAAAACAGCCCTGAGATTCCACCTCACATCAGTTAGAATGGCTCCGATAAAAAACTAAGGTGACAGCAGATGCTGGCAAGGTTGTGGAGAAAGAGGAACACTACTTCATTGCTGGTGGGATTGCAAACTGGTACAACCACTCTGGAAATCAGTGTGGTGGTTCCTTCAGAAATTGGACATACTTCTACCAGAGGACCTAGCTATACCACTCCTAGGCATATACCCAGAAGATGCTCCAACATATAATAAGGACACATTCTCCCCCATGTTCATAGCAGCCTTATTTATAATAGCCAGAAACTGGAAACAACCCAGATGTCCCTCAACAGAGGAATGGATACAGAAATTGTGGTACATCTACACAATGGAGTACTACTCAGCTACTAAAAACAATGAATTCATGAAATTCTTAGGGAAATGGTTGGATTTGGAGAATATCATCCTGAGGTAACCCAATCCCAAAAGAACACACATAGTATGCACTCTCTGATAAGTGGATACTATCCCAGAAGATTGGAATATACGAAGTACAATCCACAAACCACAAGAAACTCAAGAAGAAGGAAGACCAAAATATGGACCCATCATTCCTTATTAAAAGGGGGAACAAAATACCCATGGAAGGAGTTGCAGAGACTAACTATGGAGCAGAGACTGAAGGAAGGACAATTCAGCCTGATATAGCTGTCTCCTGAGAGGCTCTGACAGTACCCGACTAATACAGAAGTAGAGGCTCACAGCCATCCATTGAACTGAGTACAGGGTCCCCAATGAAGGAGCTAGAGAAAGGACCCAAGGAACTGAAGGGCTTGCAGCTCCTTAGGACAAACATCAATATGAACTAACTAGCACTCTTAGAGCTCCCAGGGACTAAACCACCAACCAAAGAGTACACATGGTGAGACTAATTGCTCCAGCAGCATATGTATAGTAGAGGATGACCAAGTTGGTCATCAATAGGATGAGAGACCCTTGGCCCTGTGAAGGTTCTATGCTCCAGTGTAGGGGAATGCCAGGGCCAGTAAGCAGGAGAGGGTGGGGTAGAAAGCTGGGGGAGGGGGAGGGAACAGGGGTTTGTTCTTGTTTTTGGGGGGGAGTGGAGGGGAAACTGAGAAAGGAGATGTCATATGACATGTAAATAAAGAAAATATCTAATAAAATAAAAAATTTAAAAAATTAAAAAAAGAAAAAGACACTAATCTGTAATAAAGTGTGGAGAGACTTGAGAGGCTGGCAATCTTAGTAGAATTGCTCTCGCTGCCTTGTGTATGAGTCTACTTGCATACTGCACTCAGTCTACTAGACTAGATTTTCTTGCGGCAAAGGAGATGTTTTCTTGACAAAGTATGTATGTGTCCTGTTGTGTCCATAACTGTAGCCATCATCCCATCAGTAAGAATGCTGACCTAATTTTTGCCTGCAAAAAGTTTGCACCATGCCAGGTATATACATAAGGAAAGCCAATATACAAATCGAACATTCACTAGTGATAATTCATAAAGAACTTTATTTTAATATAAGTTTGACCATATGTGTAATTTAAGCATTTATTTAAGACAAAGGTGATTTTTAGTCATAGTGATTCATCACAAGATTAGTAACCCTAACTAAGGTAGCATCTCAACCCTAGTAGGACAGCAGGCTTCAGTTACTAGTCACCTCATATCTCAAAACAGCATTCTGCGTGGCACTTTCAGTAAGTTTTGCTCTAACAGATAGAAAGTCAGTGAGAGGATATGGCATGGGTTAAAAGGTTAAAGCAATGATGTGTGTGTGGGGGGGAGGTGGGTAGGTAGGTGGGTGTGTATGCATACTCCATTCTCATTTTTGCTTTTTAATGAAATGGTTACAGAGCACTTGTGTGATAAGAATAATCCAGTGATGAGAGACAACTTAAAGGTACTAGAACAAAATCCTTCACTAGATGAAAGTATTACATAGAATTCTGTGCTCAAATGGAATAATTGCCCTTAAATGACAAAGGCCAGAAATGAATTCAATATAGAGGAAAACAGTGTATGAGTAGACACAATGAGCCATATGGGAGCAGAGGAAACTTCTCCCATTAACTCTGTGAAATGAAAACGCAAGGCTATTTGCTACAAAAACCTGCACCAGAGTCGAAATGTTTCCATTGAGATTATTTGACTCTAATAAGTTGGTTACCTCAAGTGTCCACAGTTCCTTACCTGTGTCAAGTCTGCTCTATCTTTCTGACTTTTACCTTTAATGTCATTGTTAATCTTCCTTCCAAAATTATAAAAGATCTTTTCAGATGTATTAATATAATGAGTAAGTAAATAAGTAGAATAATATGTTTATTCTACTTACAAAAAATATGGATATTGTAAACCTCAAGATAATTTTTGTTAAACTATAAAACAGACCAAAAATGCTACCATCCATTATACTTCCCTGATAGAATTTACAAAAATGCATAGTCCTCTTTGAATGTTGATACCAAGTGGAGTCAAAAATAAATATAGTTAAATATAGTCTCCTTTCTCATCACCAGACAAGCCTCACACTGTCTACTTAAAGCATCATGGAACTATTTGTTAATGGATATCTTTTCACTTTCATTTTGATAAAAGATACAAGTTGTAAATCTCCAAGAAGCTCTCCCCAAACATCTCATGCAATGAACAGGAAAAAAGAATTTTAAAGTTTACTGATGATCACCCTCAGAGTTAAACAAAGATCTAATTAATAAAGTTAATGTAGCTTTGTAGCTTACCCTTTATTTTTTATCTCATACGTGAGTATAAAGGATAAAAAGAAATTGATAAAAAATGAATTTGACAATAAAAAGCACCTATAGTTGCAAAATTAAAAATATTAGACAAAGGAAACACACAACTGAGGCAGAGACACATCTTATGTCCTTGGGAACACCAGTCATCTGATCAATATACAATCAAGATGATTGCTCGTCTCCAAGGAGATTACTTGTTTCCTTAAAAATGAGCTTCTGTAATCTTTCTTTTTAAATGTGTAATTGGGGACTTACCCTGAATTAATGTTTTTTAATAACAAAAAAACTCTTCTCTGTAACTTAAATACTCACAGACACTCCCAGCTGTAATAAAGCCACCCCAAAGAGTTTAGTAGCTAAGGACACTTTGGCTACTTTCATTAAAATATGAATTTTTGTTATGATTCTGGGGAAAAACTCATTTGCTCTGAAAGAAACTGTGGAACAATGTCAAATTCAGAAATGCCTTCTGCAGAAATAGCCAGCAATGCTCTTACTCTCTCATTTCATCACTTTTTATTTGACTCAGATAATCCTTTCTGGTCAGCTTGTACCTAAGATTTTCATGGGTTCAGGCACCTGAAGCTATCGTCTTTAATTCCACATGTGCAAAGCCACCAACAGCAACAATATTGCCTAAATTCATCTTCACTGCCACTCACCGCAATTGTGCTATTCAACTTTGAAAACAAAGTACAATCAGGCAAATGGCACTTTAGAAAGTTGAGATTATTACGTTATTCATGATTAGGCAAGTGTGGTTTACAATATGAAATAAAAAGTCAGTACAATGGGAGGCACAGAGCAAGAGCTGAGCAACACGAATTAAGCATCTTAAAGCAACCATTTAATTATAGCTATCATGTTGTGATCAGGAATTCAAGAGAAGTTCAGTTGGGAATTCTCCCTTGCTATCTCTGGAAGCCTTGTAGGCAGATGTTGGTGAGGCTCTAATCCACTGAAGACTCACAAAGCTGTGGCTGCCATCCAGAGTGAAAGCACCTGGTGTCTTTTTGTAGCTAGAGCTTCATATGGCACTGCTCAACTCTCAGAGAGCATTCCAATGAAGAAGCCAAAGACTGCAGGCTCCCACAGGCAAGGTGCCATCTGCTTGGTACTTCTTCCATACTTCTGAAAGTCATATAGCAATAGTGAACTTGCATTCTGCTGAGTACAAAGAGAAGGGACACTTGATTCAATTGTAACAGTTGTACCTGTATTGGCAGTTTAAGCAACACCATTAAGAATTCGTTCCTTCGCAGGCCAAGTGCCTCTCCTCCCATTGATGACCAACTTGGCCATTCTCTGCTATACATATGCTGCTGAAGCCACTAGTCCCACCATTTGTACTCTTTGTTTGGCCCTGTGATGCCCCAGTGTAGGGGAATGCCAGGGCCATCAGGAGAGGGTGGGACGGTGAGCAGGGGGAGGGGGGAGGGAACAGGGGTTTATTTTTGTTTTTTTAAATTTTATTTTATTTTATTTTGTGTGACATGTAAATAAAGAAAATATCAAATTTTTTTAAAAAAAGAAAAGTATAGAAAAAAAAAAGAATTCGTTCCTTGAAGAAAATGCTACATTGTATATTATTACCACTCCTGATTCTGACAGCATAGAAGGTAGGCAGCTGCCCAGCTACTGTACTGCCAAAGGCATACTAAATATACAAGGGCTTGGGGCTGGACAGATGGCTCAGTGGTTAAGAGCACCATCTTCCCTTGCAAAGGTCCTGAGGTACGGTGGCCTTCTCTCTCTCTCTTTCTCTCTTTCTCTCTCTCTCTCTCTCTCTCTCTCTCTCTCTCTCTCTCTCTCTCTCTCTCTCTCTCTCGTGTGTGTGTGTGTGTGTGTGTGTATGTGTGTTGTGTGTGTGTGTGTGTGTGTGTGTGTGTGTGTGAATGTTTCTAAGCCTAGGTTACCTCAGTCACAAATTTAGTAATTTCAAATTTCTTAGAAGCAGAATGATATTCTATTGTGTAAATATACCATTTTTTCCTTATCCACTTATCAGTTGATAGACATCTAGGAATTTCTAATTTCTTGCTATAATGACTGGAGCACCAATGAACATGGATGAACAAGTTTCTCTGTAGTAAGGTCTAGAGAATCCTTTAGATTTAGAGAATATGCTCAAGTGTAGTGTATCTAGATATACTTTGATTTTTTTTTTTGAGAAATCTCACCCTGGGTAGATCAGGAAAAGGACTTATGCTCATAAGTAGCTGTCCAACATAAATGGACAGGCCTACATGCACATGAGTGCATATGTGTGTGTGTGTGTGTGTGTGTGTGTGTGTGTGTGTGTGTGTGTGTGATGTGTGGTGTGTGATTTGTGTGTGCATGTGTGTGGGGGAAATGATTTTTCCTTTTCCCTTTTTGAAGAGAAAGAAAAAGCAAAAATGAAGCTTGGTACAGGGGATGTATTAAGGGTGAGGTAAAAATATGATCAAAATATATTTTATGGATTTTCCTTTGTCTAAAGCTATAATTAGACTTAGCTGAAAGTGAGATGGGAGAAAGAACTGTTAGTGAGTTTTTATATGCTTAGAGGACCTCCAAGAATTAAACATTTTAATATTTCTAAAATCTTCTTATTCTTTTTGATTTTTTACAAAGCCCATATTTATTAGCGCTAAAATATACCAAATAATCCAGGACAAAAATACTATCATGTTTTATTTTACAGTTAATTTTCATGTAATAAAGTATGGGAAACATAAGTAATTTATCATGGTGATGGATATGTTCACAAAAACAAAATATACCATATAGCTGTAGAAGGAGTCAAAACTTGTTTTTTTCTGAAAACAAAACAAAAAAACATTTAGGTCTCTTTGCCATCCCAATCTCTAGAAATTAAGCCACTTTGTCCCCTCAGAGGCCCATAGCATCCCAAATCAATGGTTCTTCAAATCAATGTCTGAAACCCTAGAAACAGAACCAAACAAATGTTTCCTATTTATAAATTGTTACTTTTGGTAGTGAATTCAGAAAATGCTTCATGATTTCATTCTTGCTGGGAGGTGATTGTTTTTTGTGTCACTAGCCATACAGAAGGTAAAGGGACAGAAAGAACTATAGGAGTCTCTACCTGTCACCTGAAAGAAGAAAGAATTAGAGATGAACTTTCCATAGCACCAGCCTCCAGTCTCGATATGCTGCAAATGTTCTTTAATAAAGGGAAAAAAAAGTTAGAGAGGAAGAAGAGTGGTCCAGCCAGCAACAACAGATTGCAGCTCTATAGGCAAAAGAGAAGACATAAAACCAATTATGTTTTGTCTATGAAGAGCCCTTGCATGCCATTCCTAGTATTTCAGAGAAAAATTCAGAAGTAGTTAGCAAAGGTCTCTTTGTGATAGAGAATATGAGTTCTCTTTCTCCTGATATTAAATGATAACATATATTGCTTACAAGTAGGCTTTCTGACTGATGTCTACTAACTTTTACTTAATAAAATGTTTTTTCTTTATAAGCTTTGAAGAAGTAAGTTTCCATGTTATAAACTCTTTAACAGAGAATGCTGGGACATGTGTCTAATAGCATCTACCAGCAAGGAACTGGAAGGCAAGAAACTGACAACATGTGTTTAGAAAGATTCTTTTCAAGCTAAGATGTCAGATGAAAATTTAATGCCTTGTAGACAACCCACTTAAGCTGTGCCTGAACTCTAGCCCTATGTGCTTTCTGAAATAACAAATAGACACATGTCTTGAGCTACCAAATGCGTGGTAGCATTGCTCTATGCTATTGAATAAACATTCACAGTATGAATAAATAATTCACAGTAGTAGACATTTGTGAATTAAAATCCAGGTTGTTAGTTCAGTTTATGTCTTTATTTACAGCAGAATTTCTCAGCCTTCATACTAAGGGTCATTTTAAGCCATGCAGTGCTTTCTTTTATGAGTGTGAGTCCACAGCTGTGTGTTTAGTAACATCCCTAAATAGTTAAAAACCACCAGCCTGATACATCCAGAATATCTCAAATGTACTTTTTTCTCTTTTCACTAATCTGTAGTAGTTTGTTAAGACTGATGCATATTTATGATCGTTCTAGCATCTTTTAAATGTAAAATAATATAAAAATGAAAAGGCTGTAGTCTCCTTGACCTCTCTGGCTCTCTCAATCCTCTCTCACACTCTTCCATAAACTCCAAGTTCTGTGTGCTGCGTCTGATGCTTGGCTGTGGGTCTCTACATCTATTTCCATTAGCTGGCAAGAGACAATTATGCTAGACTCCTGCCTGCAAGCATAGCAGAGCATCATTATTAGTGCCAGGATTTGGCTCTCTCTCACTGGTTGAGACTCAAGTTGGGTTGTTGGTTGGCCATTCCCTCAATCACTGCTTCATCTTTATCCCTTCGTATCTTATAGGCACAACACATTTTGAGTCAAAGGTTTTGTGGGTGGGTTGATGATCTCCTTTCCTTCACTGTGAGTCTTGCCTAGCTACAGGAAGTAGCCATTTTAGTCTCCATATCTCTTGCTGTTAGGAGTCTCAGCCAAGGTTACCTTGATAGCATCTCAGGAGCCTCCCCTATCCCAGGTCTCTGGCTTGTCCCAGAGATACCCATGACTGATTTTAACATACAAACTTGATTATAATGAAGAGTTATAACTAAAACTTACAAATATTTAAGTTGGTGATATTACCTGCATTAATTTTTTTTTAAAAAAAATTCTAGACAAATAATTATGAAGCTAATTTTAAGGATTTTATTGTTTCTTCTTTTAAAAATAGTAATTTTATAATAATATAAATAATAAATTTTATATATTAAACAACCTCAATGGAGGGATTAGAGAAAGGACTGAAGGAGCTGAAGGCATTTGCAACCCTATAGGAAGAACAACAATATCAATCAACCAACCCTCCCCAGAGCTCTCAGGGACTAAATTACCAACCAAAGAGTACACATGGAGGGACCCATGGCTCCAGCTGCATATGTAGCCTTGTTGGGCATCAATGGGAGGAGAGGCCCTTTTTCCTGTTAAGGCTTGATGCCCCAGTGTAGGAGAATGCCAGGGCAATGACATGGGAGTGGGTGGGAGGGGGAGCACCCTCATAGAAGCAGGGCGAGGAGGGATGGGAGAGGGGTCGCTCCAAAGGGGAAACCGGGAAAGGGGATAACATTTAAAATGTAAATACATAAAAATCCAATAAAAATGTAATAATTATTATAAGGATGAAATGAAATTATAAGAATTTTGTGATATATAATTTGGCATATTTCTTGTGATCCAAGAACATTGTCTCTAAGTACTTCTAGAACTGAAGTGACTGTCACTGAGCACTGCAGGAGCATTGGCTAATATCCTTGAACATGTGTTATAGACAAAGTCAACAGATGAGAAAGAGAAACACAGAGTAAAGACCAGAGAAAATCAAAACTAACTTATAAATCATATCCCTAAAAAAATTACAGACTAAAATAATGGGAATGGGAATATGATTAGGTAAAGTATGGAATGAGGGGATTTTAAAGGAAAAGAACCTCATTATAATTCTGAAACAAGAAATAACATAAATTTAAATGGCTAATGTGAGAAAATATGTGACTACTACCTATAGTCATGAAAAATAAGAATAAATATGAATGTAAGATATGCTCTCAGAAAATAAGAGCCAAGATTTGTTTCCATATAAGTGAGAAACTGAAATATACATAAATTTTTCTAAGTATAACTGCAAAGCAACACATGAATAAGATTAATCAAATGAAAATAATCAGATACAAAATAGAATCTAGTTGAAAATTTTAATATAATTATAAAAGTATAAAATATTTAATAACAAATATAGTAATATATTAATAATTCTAAAATATAGGAACAGAACAAATAAAACAAAATACCTCCACAGGTAATGGGTATGTTTTGAATATCTTTCTACACATTAAGAAAAAAATTGGAGATATGGTTTAATAATAATTTTTGAAATTTATTGATATTATAGTGTGTTTTTACTTAACATCTCATGTTAAAATTCATGTTAAAATCACTTTATGACATTAGTAGTTTTGTAATGTTTTAACGTATGAGCATTTAAGCTACTTATCAGAAATTCCTAGACATTTAAGTTGTTTATAATTTTCACTATTTTGTAATATCAAAACATTCTTCAATGCTCAATTTTGCATATGCAGTTCATTTATTACAATGGACATTTTAAAACAGTAATTTCAACTCAAATATTGTGCATGTTTCTAGTGTTGTTTCAGAAAGTCAAATGACAAATTGTTCCTTCTAAAATGTATAAAATGTCACTTCTTGTAGCTCAATCACTATCTTTGTCTCTTTCAATTTGCGTTTCATAAATGAGGGTTCCCAATACTGGCAATACTGCAGGGAAAAAGGCCATTCTCATGCAGCTAATGAGAATGTGAATCATAGCAATATTCTTGGAAAACAATTTTTAGCTGAGCATGAAGGGCCTCAAAAACAACCATGCCCTTTGACCTCCTCCTGGGAACGTATCCTAAGGCAACAACCACTCAACATGTGATGAAATCATTGTTCTCTAAAAGGTTCATCCCATTACATTTTTAGTACCAAAATTGTGTAAACATACTATCTAAAGCCACAGATAAAAGTTGCATAAATTATTCCTTATCTACTAAATTTATTAAAGATTAAAGAAACATTTATGAATATAAAATCAGTGTACAAAAATAATGGAGGAAACTAAATAAATATAGATTTTTAAAGAGAGGATGTATGTCACAGGAGAATTCACACATCCCCCACTGAAGAAAGCATCAATTGCAATGACTATTATGAGACTATCATCACCTGAGGTTGTTCAGCATGCCAGCCCTCAGGAAATGACTGATGCTTTCTTGATTTGGACTTAAGGATATATGGTCCCTCTGTGTCATGTGAAGGGATGCCCATGGGAGAGTCTCACTAGGACGTCAAGATTAAAAAACAAACTGCTTACCGAGCAGTCAAAGTTACAAGGCCAAACATCAGGATTAAAGGGCTTCTCCAGAAATAGAGAACATACTAAAAAAGACACAAACAGCCACACACACAGTGCACTTGTTTAACAACTTAGCAACATAATTAAAATGATATAATAGAACCTTAGGTCTTACAGACCACATGCTTGGGAATGAAATCTTGAAGTTCGTATTTTACCTTTCAGTAGAGAATGGATGACAAACAGAATTTGTCTTATCTGTCTCTAGTGTGAATTCAGTGAAGGAAGGATGCCTGCCCACCCTGTTGGCATTTCTCTCCAAGGACAGCTTTATGTGTGGACATGGTCCTAACATTACTGTCTAGAGAGGCCTCTGATGCATGCTCTCTGTCACGGGCTCTACTTTCTCTGTCCACTGAGTCTCAATATGAATGTATATCCCCACCTTCTCTGCTCTTCTCTCAAGCCTATTACTATCTACATCCTCTCAAGCCACCGGAGAAGATGCTCAAACTGTGGTTCACTCAGCTACATCTCAGTTCACCAGAGCTGCAGGATTCATTCTTATGCTGTTGTACTCATAACTGTACATTATGTTAGGGTGGTATTGGGGGAACAAGTCACAGCCCTCTCTGAATGTATGATACTGTCACATCTGTTACACTGCTCCTCAGGAAGAAAGGAAGGAAGCTAGGTGGGAGCTGGTTTCACATTGCCCAAGAAGATCAAAAGGTTTCATCATCTCCATTCATCCACAGAGATTTAGTCGAGGCAAGAAATAAAAGCAAAGGATACAACAACTCTTCGTGGTTCCTTTTCCTTCCTCCACTCATCCCTGAGCTGGAAAGACATGCATTTAGTCTGTGCTGAGAAGACCATCTAGTATTTCATCCATTCTTCCCATCTACCACTTGTAGCTGAGTTATTGTACCAGAGCCTTGCAAATGAAAAGCCTCATCTTTGAAGGTGGTTAAGCTTATAATCAAGATTTTGACCTCTCAATTATTATGGAATTGATAGATGCCTTACCTCCAATTGTCTTCAATAGAGGTGAGGGAGACTTTAGAATAAGACTTCCTTCAAGTAAATGCTACTTAACAGGATACTAAAAGATGCCATTGGCCTCGAATGAAGCTCACTTTACTGAAGGATCCCATGCCTCTATCAAAAGGAGTCTATTGAGAGCCCCAGAATCCTTCTTATTCTTGCCTGATTACTACCTTTATTATTTCTTCTTGAGTTCTATAGTGATTTTTCTCATATATCTGGTTCTTCATTTCTCTCAGACTTTTCTCAAAAGACATTCCCATGGGTCTTTTCCATACCACCCATAGGTTATGTATACAGAAACTGTATAGAGTTTCAACCACCCATATGCTATGATTTAATTGTATAACCTCCAAATTTTGTGTTAAAATTTTCTTCTTATTCTGGTTGAATTAAGAAGGGAAAAATCTATGAAACTGACTTGGAAAGCAGCATTTACTTCTTTAAAAATAAGCCAACAGAACAAAATGAGGTGCCTATCTGTCCTTCACCATGCTATTCTGTGTTTTCTGCTGCAGATAAGTCTACTTACAGGATACTATTCTGGGAGAAGGGATGGCAGATCTTGCCATACACTGGTCCTACTAGCATGTTGATCTTAGATTGTCTTAATCCAATATCTGTGATAAATAAGTTTCTTCTCTTTATAAATTATTTAATCTCAGTCAGAATGTGCTAACATACTATACATATCAAATAATTCATCTTTTATTTAATTTTTCTCTTAAGAAATTATGAAAGAATGAGTGTGGTTTTGGGTTTTTTTGTTTGTTTGTTTTAATTTGTTTTTTTATAATCATCTGCCTAACTTTCCGTTGAATATTAGTGTTGGGGGGTGTGAGGATATTTAAATTTTCTGTCTACTGCAAACACATTTTACCCCCGTATTAGATAATTAGGGAAAGCAATTGATAGTGTTTGTTATCATCAGAAGGCAGACAATGGGATTTTGGAGCATCTGTTTCTGGCTTTTACGTAGGTAAACAGAAAAGTCATCCTTAATATTTGTTCTAGGATAGTTCTTTGCAAAAATGTCTCCCTGGCAATCATAAGGACTGGTATAATTATTTTATCTTCACTTTTTTTTCCAGGTTCATGGGCTCAAGTAAAATTCATTATTGTTGTCTAGAGCCTGGAACAATGTGTGCAATAGAAAGGGTAACTGACAAATATGTGTTGTATAAATGAAATAATATTACCTGAAAAGAGAAAGAAACAGTGAAAAGCTATTTGGCAAAGCAAGAAGACCCGAGTCCCACTTTTCACTTCTCAGTGGTTACCATGTACCATGCTTGTACTTACTCTGTAGGTCCATACAGATTCTGTTTTACTGCTGTAAGTTGTGACCACTGATCTATACTCTTCCTGCCTTTACTTTTGTCCATTGTCAGGCAGAAAACTTTCTAGAGTCTCATCTGTAACTTTAACAAGCTTCAGATTAACTTTAACTTTCCACTCAGGTCATATGAGTCCACTATTATTCTCTCTACAAAATGTTTTCATTTAAAAGAACCAAGGGGTGCATCAATGACTTCAGTAATCTTTATTTTTTATGGTTCAGAATAGCTTGCTTAAAAACATACATATATATACAAGATGATTCACAAGCTCTCAGGAAATGCACCACATTAAAAATACAAGTCTTCAATTCAAGTCAGTCTCTCAACAAAAGCCAATACATGTAGTCTTTCCCATTGTTCTTAAATGGAACGGAATGAAGAAAAGCTACTCTGGATATTGAACTTCAAAACTCTCACATAGATGGCATCTTGAGGGAGAGAATTCATTTGATACATTGTAAAGAGTAGCCTGCTTCACTTTCCTAATAGAACAGTCTCCATTGTGGTCATTATCTGTATATCTATTGGATTCTTAGTTTGTGAACTTCACAATGCTAAACTATTAACCTTTCTCCAATCATTCTAAAGTTGCATAATGAAATTCTAAAAATGACGATTCAGACTTGCATTTAGGTGGAACAAACAATGAGGCATTTTGCACCCAGGAAATAATTTTTCCTAACTAAGCAACCTAGAGCCGTATAGAAACAAAGCTATTTCTATTGCAACTACGATGTTTAGCTATTTTGAGATAATTAATTATAAACTAAATTATCTCTCTTTAAAATATTAAACCCATTATTTATTCCTAAATACATAATTGACAAATCTTTGTTGTTTAAAAAAGTATACAATCATATATCCTAAATTCTGAGCTATAAATTTAACATGTGTTAACAGGCCCTATTTTTGAATAGTATTAGTAAATAAATAGAACATTTAATTAGAATTTAAATATTATAAAGTACTTAGCATGGTGTTTTCAAAAGCATTTTTGAGTTGCTTAATATGATTATAACAGATTAATATAAATACCAAAGGAAATAAAATTTCTTTTATTTAAATATTAATTGAATTTTCTCTAGGAAAATATGGCATCACAAGCTTTAAATTTCTTCCCCTTTTCCCATTACATGCTCTTTTTTTTTTCAATATGCATTATTAAGATGGCCTCTGGGAAGAACCTGGCTGTATAAAATGGTTACAAGTTATATGCTCTATTAGAACATCCTGCAGCCAAGAAGTTGCCATCTTTTTTCAAAGCTGGGCATGGGGGCCAGATACTGGATTCAGAGGGCTCTGTTTTGAATCTGGCACAAGTTGGCTTTTCGGGAAAAGCTTTCTGTAAAGTTTGAAAGACAGAAACATGAAGTGGAAGTTTCTGGTTGTGTCATATGATACAGACACACATGGTGCTTTGCTGAGGCCAGACCCAAGGGAGGACACTTGATACTTGGAGAGAGTATAAATAGGACTCAAAGGACAGTGATGTGGTGCTTGCATAGCTAGCTGTGCCTTTCTTTGTTGGTCTCATACCTTTGCTGATCTTCATTTTGTTGAGAGAGGCACGGAGAGAACTTCTCCTGGCATACCAGCTGGTCCTGGTCACTGCCACTGACATATCAATTTGACAGAGGCTTGGCTCTTTCTGATGGATCGTGCCACCACTGCTGACCTGAGTTTGGTATTCTGATACTACTAAACTGGACTGCTGGCATCCTGAAAAATGAAGATCAGAATCATCCCAAAGAACTACTTTTAAATAGGTGCATATCCCCTTGTCCTAATTACCATCTTTTCTCCCTTACCATTGGAGAGTGGGCTAGAGGGGGTTGAAGTGTTTGAAAACTCTTATTAAAAGCAGGTTTTGAAAAAAATCTAAGCCTATGGAAACATTTATTTTGAGAGATTATTTGAAGTCAATTTTACTTAATTCTGAGCTTCTTATTAGTTGACCCTTGAGGACTATGTGAAACTTGTCTGTGGATACAGTCTCTTCTTATTTTTCCTACTCAGCAACTGACTCTGATAAACTTCCAATAAAATGTATGTTTACCAGCTGAAATCTTTCTTGTTTTGTGGCATGTAAGCTGACTGCTCTGATGATGCATACTGTCAATCTAGGCACAGAGAGTCATGGAGTAGTTAGTTGCACTTGTAATAAACACCTTCATACTCATAGGAGTGTAAAAAAAAAAAAAGAGACCATGTCAAATTGAGAAACTGAATTTGAATTGGCAGCCTGACTCTGAAATCTACGTTTTAAACCTTCACAGTACAACCTATCATCTCAGGACAGAATGACGGGACATGGTTTGAATAATGAAACATGTGCTATATTCAGAGATTCCATATTTGTTTAATTAATGTTTAATGCCTATAACATTGAATTTTAAGGAAATGACAAGAGTACATTATGAACACCTTCTTTGTGTTGATTAGGTTTTCATCACTCTGGAAAATATCCCAAATGAACAATTTATGAGGAGGAACATTTTAAGGTGGCTCACAGTTTCAAAGTTGTCAGGCCAGTGCCCATTGGATCCCTTGTTTTGGGACTGTCAAGAGGCAGAATCCCAGAGGTTCAGAAGCTAGAGTGTACTCACCTCACAGTGTTCAGGAAGGAGAGAGTACAAGCAGAAGGGCCAGGCATACAATATGCTCTGAAACATCACATCTCCAATGGCCTGTTTCCTCCAATGGACCTCACCTTCTAATTTCAATTGTCCTCTTAAGCAACAAGGCCAAAAATTATGAATAAACTAGTGGATTATCCATTGATGGAGTCACTTTATCAAATCTCCTTTTCAGAACATTGCTGCACTGGACACTAAGCTTTCTATGCATGGATCTTTAGAGAAGTACTTCATATCCAAATGATAACACTCATTTGTTTTATTTCTTACCAATCTAACACAGTATTTTTCAGTTAAACTCTTATTTGCTACTACGAGAGTCTAGTCCACGGAACTCAGAGTTTCTAAGTGTGCTATCTTCCTTTCGGCTAGGCTGACATATTAATCACTCCAATGTCCTGTTTTACCCTGTAACTAACTATAGGAAGAGGGTACTGAAAAGAATTGTTCTAAAGCTTTTGGTCCCACAGACTCACTAGATCCACAAACTTTACAAAGAACTTTTTAAAAATCGCTATCTACATCAGTTAGCATATTAGAAGATAAAACTGAAGGTTTGAAAATATCTCACTTAAATCAAACATGTGCAGGTTTTGTGCGTACAAGGTTTGTAGCTGGGTGACTCTGAAGAGACAGTAAAAAGGGAAAGTGAAGATTTGTATTTGACCATCATCAGAGAGGCTTCATTCCTGTATCAGTTGGGAACGTACAGAATACAGAGACCCACAGGTAGATATGACAGAGACAGATATGAGAGAGACAGACAGAGAGAGAGAGACAGACAGACAGACAGACAGACAGACAGATGACAGAGACAGAGAGACAGACAGATGACGGACAGAGACAGAGGGACAGAGACAGAGAGGAAATTGGGGGAGATCTAGGAGAACACAGCTATACATGACCTGTTTCCATCAAATCTCCCCCTTCAGAGCTTAGGAAACCCAGCAGAAAAGGAGGCAGAAGGAATGGAGGATACAGGACAAAGGGCAGGAAGAGAACAAAGCCCAACACACACAGGCAGGAATGAGGACCGCCCGCACATATTTAGCAGACATAGAACTCAGTCTCCATATGGGTGCCCCAACTACTGGAGGAGAAGTTCTCCCTGAAGCTGTAGACTGACTGTGGTATCTGTTCCCCTACTGGGATACCTTGTGTGGCCTAAGGGTGAGAAGATGCACCTAGTCCTGCAGAGACTCAATATGCCAGGGTAGCAGAATACCAAGGCAGGGGCACTCTCTCAGAGAAGAGGAAAGACAATGGATGGATAGTCTCTGGGAGAGGTGCTGAGAGGGAGCAGCATTTATAATGTGAAAAATAAACAAATATCAATAATAAAACTAAGGAAAGCTCATGTGAACTCACAAAGACTGAAGTAGTGATCACTGGGCCTGCACAGGTATTCACTAAGTCCCCTGCATACATCCTATAGCTTTCAGTTAGGACCTTTATGGGTCTCCTGAATGTGTGAATAAGTGAGTATCTGATTCTTGTGCCATCTCTAAAAATCTTTTACTTTTCTATTGGCTTTTCTTGTCCAACATCAATGTGACATTTTTTTTGTTTTATCTTATTATATTTTATTTTACTATGTTTATTATTATCTCTTAGAAGCTTGTTTTTTTTCCTAATCAGAGAGAAAAAGAAAGTGAATCTGGATGGGAGAGAAGGTGAAGGAATTTGGAGAAGGAAAAAGAGGAAACTATGCAGATTCTATTATATGAGGAAAGAATCCATGGTTCATAAAGCGGGAAGGGCATAAGTAAAATTAGCCAACCCAGGAAGTGGAGAAGAGAAAATATTCTGTTTCCTTGTATTAATTAATTGATTTTATAAGTAATCATCCATATACCTTAGACATTTAACAAATGTTCATGTCTATTATGACAAGCTTCTGCCTTTTCTGATGTGCAAAATCTGTGGAGATAAATGGATTATTCATATTATAACTTTTACCACAAAAAAGAACATGTAGCTTGGTAGATAGGAAGGTAGGGAGAATCTTGGAGAAATTTGGAGAAAGAAAAGATTATGATCAAAATATATTGTATGAAAAAAATTAAATAAAAATGTTAAATATGTATCATAAATTAATTTCACATAACTCATTACATATTAACATAAAAGTTATATTTTATAAAAATACATCTTCTTGAAGAAAAGTATTTTGTAAAAAGAATGGCTTTTTTCCTGTTTTGCAAAGGCCTTTAAGATTTCACTTAATAGAATATGACTAGGTTCTCCTCATTGCATACTGTGTGTGGTAATACTCCTAGCCTTTTAGAATCAGGGCAACACCAGCACACACTCATGGAGAAAGTAGAGTAAAAAAAGAAACACCTTAGTTTTGTTTTTTTGTTGTTTTTTTTTTTAGAAAGATACTTTTCATTATATCCATTCTTAGAAAAGGTGCCTGTGACTTTGAGAAGCACTGATCTAAAATGAGCAAATGGAGAAAAGGCTGAACAAGTGGTCCCTTTGTACTCTGGCTTCAACCACACTTCATCTTCCCAACTTAATAAGGAGAGAAACACAAAACGATGGTTAGAGAAGAACTTTTCTATCATAAGTAGAGATATACTGGGATCATCTTAATTTGCTCATGAAGCACAAAATGGGTTTTCTCTCCAATCTCCTTCTTATAAGAGAAAGAAGAGTATGTTCTAATATTCTTGAGATTATAATATACTTACAAAGTTTCCTTTTTCTGTCTCTAAACCCTCCAATACACCCATCCTTTGTTGTCGTCCCAATCCATGATTTCATCAATTGTTATTGCATGCACACGCACATGTGGGAGTATATCTATACACATATGTTGTGTATATAGAAATATAAGTTACTCTGTCTGTACAATGTTACTTGCATGAAGATTTGCAGGCCTGATCATTTGGCATTGGAGAACAAACAGGTTTACTCTTTCTCTCAGTTCAGAATCTGCTAGGAGAAAAGAAGATACTAATTTGACAAGTATCCCACTAACCAGTTGCTGTAAGATGCTAAACAGCAAATTGCCACTGCTACAAAATACCTTGAAAGAGGGCTACAGAAATCCCCCATAAGAATTCCAAAAACATTAAAATTTTCATTTTAATGCTGATAATTTAGTAGCAAATTAATTGTCATCACCCTGAAAGAAAATTATAGTAGTGAAAGTATCACTCTATTATACACTGAGATTTTCTCAAAGTAGCAGAAACAATAACTTTATGCACTACGTCACTGTAAATCAAGATTCATAGTTTGTAAGTTCCAAATTGGTCAGTGGTGAGTGACATCACAACAGGATTCCAAAGATTGCAGGCAAATAGTTGCCACAAGCAGAACACTAAAAAAAATAATATCTCATAATGAGAAACTTGAGCACAACTTTTTACCCAAATTCTAAACTTAATGTCTTAATTAAATCAAGGTCCAGAGAAAGTGCAGCGTATCTGACCTGCTGTAGTGACATTGTACCCTTTCTCCTTGAGCAGCGATTCTCAACCTGTGGACCGTGACACTTTTTAAGGATCAAACAACCCTTTCACAGAGGTCACCTAAGAGCATCAGAGAACACAGATATCTACGTTATGAAAACGGGCAAAATTACAATTATGAAGTAGTAGTGAAAATAATTGTATGCTTTTCTATGAATATTGAGATGTGATTTATTTTTTCTTCCTCCACCTCTTCCTTCTCCCAGGATTGTGAATTTTTTTTAAATAAATTTACTTTTTTACACTCCATGTTTTATTTTACCCATCCTGATCCAATCTCTGACTCTTCCACATCCCATACCTCCTCCCCACACCTCGTCTCCACGAGAATGTGCCCACCCCCTACCCCAGCTGACCTCTAAACTCCATAGGGCCTCCAGTCTCTTGAGGGTTAGGTGTATCATCTCTGAATGAATGCAGACCCAGAAGTCCTCTACTGTATGTGTGTTGGGGGCCTCACATCATCTGGTGTATGCTGCCTGTTTGGTGGCCCAGTGTTTGAGAGATCTCAGGGGTCCAGATTAATTGAGACTGCTAGTCCTTCTACAGGATCACCCTTCTCCTCAGCTTCTTTCAGCCTTCCCTAATTCAACAACAGGGGTCAGCTGCTTCTGTCCATTGGCTTGGTGCAAACATTTGCATGTGACTCTTTCAGCTGCTTGTTGGTTCTTTCGGAGGACAGTTATGCTAAGTCCCTTTTTGTGAATACTTTGTAGCTTCAGTAATAGTATCAGGCCTTAGGACCCCCCCTTGTGCTGAATTCCACTTTGGGTCTGTCTCTGGACCTTCTTTTCCTCAGTCTCCTTTCCATTTCCATCCCTGTAATTCTTTCAGACAGTAACAATTATGGGTCAAAGTTTTGACTGTGGGATGGCAACCCCATCCCTCACTTGATGCCCTTCCTTTCTGTTGGAGATTGGCTCTATAAGTTCCTTCTCCCTACTGTCAAGCATTTCATCTAAGGTCCCTCCCTTTGAGTCCTGAGAGTGTCTCACCTCCCAGGTCTCTGGTGCATTCTGGAGGATCCCACTAACCTCCTATTTCCTGGGTTCGCCTGCTTCCATTATATTTTCATTTCCAAGATATCTGTTTCTTTCTTTCCCTCAGTGCTTCAGTCATTTTCCCTCACCCCAAACCAGGTCAGGTTCTCCTCTCCCCCACAACTCCCCAACTCTATCCACTTTTCTTCTCAGGTCTCTCCCACCCTCCCCACTTGTGATTGCTCTAATGGCTCATGCTCTAAGATCAAGTATTGATAAGTGGGAACTCATGAAACTGGAAAGCTTCTGAAAGGCAAAGGACATAGTTAATAAGACAAATCAGCAACCTACAGATTGGGAAAAAAATCTTCACTAACCCTACATCTGATTGAGGGCTAATATTCAAAATATATAAAGAACTCAAGAAGTTAATCACAAAAACAAACAAACAAACAAACAAACAACCTAGTCAGAAAATGGGGTATAGACATAAACCAAGATTTCACAACAGAGGAATCTCAAATGGCTGAGAAGCACCTAAAGAAATATTCAAAGTCCTTAGTGATCAGAGAAATGCAAATCAAAAAGACCCTGAGATTCCACCTTACACCATCAGAATGGCTAAGATCAAAATCTCAATTGACAACACATGTTGGAGAGGATGTGGAGAAACAGGAAAACTCCTCCATTGTTGGTGTGATTGTAAACTAGTACAACCACTCTGAAAATCAATCTGAAAGTTCCTCAGAAAATTGGAAATAGATCTAACTGAAGACCCAGGTACACCATTCTTGGGAATACACCCAAAAGATGCTCCACCATGCCACCAGGGCACTTGTTCCCCTCTGTTCATAGTGGCCTTATTTGTGATAGCCAGAAGCTAGAAACAATCTACATGTCCCACGACAGAAGAATGGATACAGAAAATGTGGTTCATTTACATAATTGAATACTACTCAGCTATTAAGAATGAGGATATCCCATTTGTCAATTTTTGATCTTAGAGCATAAGCTATTTGTGTTCTGTTCAGGTAATTTTCCCATGTGCCTATGTGCTCTAGGCTCTTCCCCACTTTCTTTTCTATTGGTTTCAGTGTATCTGGTTTGATGTGGAGATCCTTGATCCACTTGGACTTGAGCTTTGTACAAGGAGATAGGAATGGGTCGATTTGCATTCTTCTACATGCTAACTGCCAGTTGAGCCAGCATCATATGTTGAAAATGCTGCCTTTTTTCCACTGGATGGTTTTAGCTCCTTTGTCAAAGATCAGGTGGCCATAGGTTTGTGGGTTTGTTTCTAGGTCTTCAATTCTATTCCACTGATCTACCTCCTGTCACTGTAACAATACCATACAGTTTTTAATCACAATTGCTCTGTAGTACAGCTTAAGATCCAGGATGGTGATTCCACTAGAGGTTCCTTTATTGTTGATAATAGTTTTGGCTATTCTGGGTTTTTAGTTATTCCAGATGAAATTGCAAATTGGTCTTTCTAGGTCAGTGAAGAATTGAGTTGAAATTTTGATGGGAATTGCATTGAATCTGTAGATTGCTTTCGGCAAGATGGCCATTTTTACTATATTAATCCTGCCAATCCACAAGCAAGGGAAATCTTTCCATCTTCTGAGATCTTCTTCAATTTCCTTCTTCAGAGACTTCAGGTTTTTGTCATACAGATCTTTTACTGGCCTAGTTAGAGTTACACCAAGGTATTTCATATTATTTGTGACTATTGTGAAGGGTGTTGTTTCCCTAATTTCTTTCTCCGCCTGTTTATCCTTTGTGTAGAGGAAGGCCACTGATTTGCTTGAGTTAATTTTATATCCAGCTACTTTGCTGAAGTTGTTTATCAGGTTTAAGAGCTCTCTGGTGGAATTTTTGGGGTCACTTAAGTATACTATCATATCATCAGCAAATAGTGATAATTTGACTTCTTCCTTTCCAATTCGTATTCCTTTAATCTTCTTTTGTTGTCTAATTGCTCTGGCTAGGACTTCAAGTACAATACTGAATAGGTAGGGAGAGAGTGGGCAGCCTTGTCTAGTCCCTGATTTTAGTGGGATTGCTTCAATTGCAAAGCTACTGTAAGGGTAGAGACACTGTCAATAGGACAAAACGGCAACCAACAAATTGGGAAAAGATCTTTACCAATCCTATATCTGATAGAGGGCTAGTATCCAATATATACAAAGAACTCAAGAAGTTAGACTCCAAAGAACCAAATAACCCTATTAAAAAATGGGGCACAGAGCTAAACAAAGAATTCTCAACTGAGGAATACTGAATGGCTGAGAAGCACCTAAAGAAATGTTCAATATCCTTAGTCATAGGGGAAATGTAAATCAAAACAACCCTGAGATTACACCTCACACCAGTCAGGTGAGAGCAGATGCTGGTGAGGTTGAGGAGGAAGAGGAACACTCCTTCATTGCTGGTGGGATTTCGAGCTGGTACAACCACTCTGGAAGTCAGTTTGGCGGTTCCTCTGGAAATTGGACATAGTACTACCAGAGGTCTCAGCTATACCACTCCTGGGCATATATCCAGAAGATGCTCCAACATGTAATAAGGACACATGCTTCACTATGTTCAAAGAAGCCTTATTTATAATAGCCAGAAACTGGAAACAACCCAGATATCCCTCAACAGAGGAATGGATACAGAAAATGTGATACAGCTACACAATGGAATACTACTCAGCTATTTTAAAAATGAATTTATGAAATTCCTGGGGAAATGGATGGATCTGAAGAATATCATCCTGAGTGAGGTTATCCAATCACAAAAGAACACACATGGTATGCATTCTCTGATAAGTCGATATTAGGCCAGAAGATTGGAATACAAAAAGTACAATCAACACACCACAAGAAACTCAAGAAAAAGGAAGACCAAAGTGTGGATACTTCGTTCCTTCTTTAAAGGGGGAACAAAATACCCAGGGAAGGAGTTGCAGAGACTAACTATGGAGCAAAGACTGAAGGAAGGACAATCCAGAGACTGCTCCACCTGGGAATCCTTCCCATATTCAATCATCAAATACAGATACTATTGTGGATGCCAGCAAGTGCTGGCTGACAGGAGCCTGACATAGCTGTCTCCTGAGAGGCTCTGACAGTACCTGACTCATACAGAAGTAGAGGCTCACAGCCATCCATTGGACTAGTACAGGGTCCCCAATGAAGGAGCTAGAGAAAGGACCCAAGAGCTGAAGGGCTTGCAGCCCCTATGGACAAACAACAATATGAACTAACTAGTACCCTCAGAGCTCTTAGGGACTAAACCACCAACCAAAGAGTACACATGGTGGGACTAATGGCTCCAGCAGCATATGTGTAGCAGAGAATGGCCAAGTCAGTCTTCAGTGGGAGGAGAGGACCTTCGCCCTATGAAGGTTCTATGCCCCAGTGTAGAGGAATGCCAGGGCTAGTAAGCAAATGAGGGTGGGGTGGTGAGCAACGTGAGGGGGGAGGGAACAGGGGTTTGCTTTTTTATATATATTATTTTTTTCTTTTTTCTTTTGGAGGAGAACCTGGGAAAAGAGATACTGTATGACATGTAAATAAATAAAAACCTCTAATAAAAAAAAAGAATGAAGACATCCTGAGTTTTGCAGGCAAATGGATCGAACTAGAAAAATATCATACTGAGTGAGGTAACTCAGACCCAAAAGGACATACATGGTATGCACTCACTAATAAGTGGATATTAGCAAAAAAAAAAAAAATAGAATACCCAAGATACAGTCCACATAACTCAAAAAAAGTCAACAACCTGAAGGATTGTGAATTCTTGAAGAAAAAATATACATTGTAAGATAACTCAAAATGTCAAGCAACTGTTCATTCTGAAAGGCACTTCGAAAATAGTTTTAAATTTAATCAAATCTATTGAAAGTCACTCTATCAGTCAAAAATATATCTACTCAAGTAGATTTTTTTGTCCATTAATAAATCACATTAAAAATAGAATAAATTAGCATAAAAGCACAAGCCTGCCAAACAGTATTAGTCATAAACACAGTAGCAAGTCCTCAGTGGAATAACAGCAAATTGGATGTTACAATGTGTTAAACTAGTTACACCCACATCCATAATTAGTCACAAGTTTGTACGTCTTGCATAACATTTAAACATCATTTAGTGTAGTCTACCACATAAGAGGTGGGACACATTGTCTAACAGGAGTAGACTTATCTTTCTCACCATGTTCCTTTCTGAATTGTCTCCTTTTCAACACACCAAGTATTTGACTTTTAGTGGCAGCCTTATGTTTTCTATTTCCTGAGACCTGTTCTGTAACCCGTGAATAAGCTATTTGTACACATATTCTTGTGCATGTCCAAGGGATGTATACCACACGGAATAATGGAGTTAGTTTCTACAACTTGCACATAGAAAGAATAAAACATTGGAAATAAAAAGATGACTAATCAAGAAGAGAACAAGAATGGAGGTAAAGGACAAAGGAAGCACAACCAATGACTGTAGATAATATTCTCACACTAAAAGAACAAACTTAGAATGAGTAAAATTGGTATCTTAATGTTTGCAAAATAAAAATGAATTTGCAGGCACAATGCATAGCTAGATAACTTACAGGAACTATACACTGATTCTTCACCACTTACCTAGCAACATTTATTCAAAGCATAGTGATAATTGGCTACTAAAGGATAAAAAATTCTGTGGTCGATGTAAAACTTGTTTTATTTATTCAAACCTGTTCAATCAAGTGGAGAAAAATATAAATGTTGTACATTTAAAAACAATTGATAGCTTTGTTATTAGTTTTCCCATATCTCCTATATCTTTAACCTACATTTTAGTTACAACTTAAGAACAATATTTAAATTAATTATCCATTGTATTTTCTAACCTGTTCCGCAGGTTTTGGTTATTCCATGTGCTCAGGAGGAACCTTAGCCTGTAAGGGAGAATGGGCGAGAAGGGAAGCCGAGGCTAAGCAAGAACTTTTGTCAAAGCCTCGTTTAATGAAGGCCAGAGGCCAGAATATATATGTACAGAAAAAAAGGGGAGTAGGGGAAGGGCTGAATAAAGCTTAGGATGAGGTAGATGAAAGGAAACATCTTGGCAGGATGTTGCTAACAAGCTTAGGGCATCTCGAGGCTCCGATCTCAGGAAACTGTCTCTGTGGGGATGAATTCAGGCATCTCCAGCAGGGCAAGAGTTATCACAGTTCCAGAGAGGAGAGTGCTGGATGTATCACCTTCTCAGGAAGGGAAGTGCCCCCTTGACACTTTCTCAAGGAGGAAAGAGCTTGGTTCCCAAATCTCCTGGCTCCGGGTGTCTTCCACCTGAGCAAATGGCAGCAATCAGTGGATGTGGAGTGCTTGGTTCCCAGCACTTCAGCAGTTTCTCAGGGTGAAGCGTGAGCATTTGGCTTTTGGTTCCCAACAGTATTTAGGGCCTTAGATTGTAATGTCTCCACTTGCATGAGATCTCTTTGCGTTTGTTGTGTGACTATATTTACTTTTCCTCATTTCCTATTTTATTATTTTTTCAGTACAACTTTCAGAAAAACTTTTGACTAATGTTACTCTATCCTATTCAAGAATAATATTATTAGTTCTTTGAGAATGTCAAAGAACCTATCTTGATCACATTCACCTACAATCCTCTCCTTAACTTTTCCCAGATTCCTCCTACTTCCCTACTCTAACTCCATGTCCCCCTTTAAGATAATTAATATATCACTGATTCCAACTTGTGGTGTATGGGTGTGGCAACATCCACTTGAACATGATTAACCACCCAGGAGCTACAGCATTAAGGAGTACTGACTCTCTTTCCCTCAGAATCTATCAGCTGTCCATAGTTCTTCAGTTAGGAGGTGGAGCTCGTCAACTCATTCCAGAATGCTGCCTGGCTTGATTTGTCTAGAGCTGCTGTGTTCTCACGAGTACAGCAATCCTGTCATATACAGAAGACATTTTCTCTGATCCTCCACCCAACCTCTGGTCTTCAGAAATTTTCCAGCTATTCTTCTTTGACAAACCCTGAGCCTTGGAAAGGAAGTCTGATACATATGTCCTAATTATAGCAGGATAGTCTGCAATCACATACTGCAATCACTCTGCACTTAAAGCAGTTTTGAATTTCTTTGTTAACCACCATCCAATACAGAGTGAAACTTCGCTGGTGGTATCTGAGAGTTGCACTAATCTACAGGTAGAGAGATGTATCTGTGTCTGTCTGTGTTAGCCTTTGTGTCTTTGTCTGTGTCTGCTGTCTCTGTAACATCTGTATCTACATCTTCCTTACAATTTCAATCTAAACCTAGATATACTTTGGCCTAAAAATAAGAAGTACTCTATTGACAAATCCTGCATTTTAATTGAAAGTAAATTACATATTTGTTAAGGAATATAAAACAAAAAATACATGTCTACTAATATAAATATCTTTGATTCATCTCATTTATATATTTATGAGGCTTATTATGAAACTTTTTCCATTGTACTGGAGATTCAATGCGTGTCCTCCTGTATACTAGGAAAGTGCTATGCCACAGAGCTCTATCCACATCCTTTCTACTTTATTTTGTGACAGGGTCTAACTAGTTTTCCCAGGCAGGACTTGAACTTGCTACAATGATGCCTCAGCCTCCCAGGCAGCCAGGCTTACAGACATGTGATACCATGCCTGGTTTATGTAATCCCTAATAATAAGTTGATCTATACTTTTAAAAGTCATAAACCACACGTATAATCTTGATACTATCCATCAGAATTGATAGGCTTTCCAAGGTTACAGAGAAAAAGATAAATTAAGGGCCAAAGGACTTAGAAAATGGTGAATTAGGAAAATGTTGTAAACAAGAAGTTTGGAAGTAGATTAGAAATTGAGAAAGTAAAAATTTAGTGTGAACAAGTTGTTCAGTTCTCTACTGCTGATCATGAGTGGCCACATCATACCGAGGAGGCTGACAGCTGGAAGGCACTGGGTCATCAGGGACAGACTCTGGGTCTCATCACATCATAAAACAATGTGGAGCACATTGCTCAACAGTGTCTACGCCCTACTCTTTTAAAATGTCACTTTTGTAGACATATTCTGGATTTCTGTTTTTAATCTTCACTTTAACTGATCACATCCGTGTATGTATACCAATCATCAGTCAATCAATAAAAGGAACTGCTGGAAATATTTGTCAGATACAATTCTGTACTCTAGTGGGTCAATCAAGCATTTCAGTGAGTGATGACAACCCTTCCCACTGAAAGCACTCAGGAGAAACACTGATTGCAGCCTGTGTGGCTCTCACCTAAGTTGTTAACCATCGATCTTGCATGTGCATTCCATGGATGCCATTTGATATCTGATCTATTGGAAAACACACACATCTCACATAAGCAGCAGAATGGTGTCCAGGAGGGCCACAGGCCTTCTAGCAAGCATGTGCCAAATCATAGCTAACATTTATGTGGATCTTACCCATGTTCCTGGTGCTATTTGTAGGGAGCTACTAAGAGTTTCCAGTAACACCAAAACCTGATGCATACACTTTCTGTCTTCTCTATTTTCACATGTTTGAGCCTGTAATATTGTCTCCAGTACATGAATTAACTGTTCAAATAGCATTTATAAATCAGAATAGAATGTGTTATTTTTCTCTCTCTTATAACCTTAATATGATGCCTTTTTCTGACCTTTTTCCAAGAGTTTATCCTGATAGCAATAAACCGAGGATGATCTCAGTCACTTGCAAGCAACCACTAGTCTGGTGGTCTTAGAGGAACTGAATTTAGTCTTTAACCCTGTCAGTAAGCTCAAAAATGAACCCTTCCCCAGGCCAGTTCTGAAATGAGAAGACAACCTGTTCATGCTTTGATTTCGGATTCATGAGAGATCCTGAAGCAGACAAGCCAACTAACTCTTACTTGGCTCCTCATACAGGAGGAGGAGATGCAATAATGAATGCATCTGCTTCTAAAGCTATTAATCTTGGCAGTAATGTGTAACACGTTTGTTTATATTACTGCTTTAAAATTTAGTCGAAGCACACAATTTAAAACACTAGTCCACACTGTATCTTCAAACAAAACAAAACTGTAAATTAAAAGCAACAACCTGCGGGGCTGGAGAGATGGCTCAGTGGTTAAAAGCATGCTTTTCCAGAGAATTCACGTTTGCATCCCAGCACCTTACACTGTCTGTAACTATAGTTCCATGGGACCTGACAGCATCTTTTGGGCCCTATAAACACCAAGCATACACATGGTACATCAATATGCATGCATGCAAACACTTAGTCACATAAAAGCGAAAAAATAAAATTTAAAAGTACAACTTGAGTAAGTTTTATACATCTTGTGAAATATCAGTTTCACAATGGCTGTGGCTATCAAGGAACATTTATAAATATCTGTTCCTCAAAGAACTCAAAGAATTTATTTCTGCTTTACTTCTAGGAGATACGTTCAAAGAACTTCATGGCTGGACTTTTAGGACTTTTATATTATTAATAGCAATTAGCACTGCTCAGCATATTTTTTTTACTATAACTAAAGCACCTGGTAAGTCCAAGTCAAAATGGAGGAAGTAGAAACAGCTGACTGAATAAGCAATTTGAAAGCACTCTAGAGTAAGAGAGAGAAGACAGTGAGAAAAGAAGTAGGAAACTTAGTGGCGACAAAGGCAAATTCATACCTTAGACCACTCTCTGCTTTCTTGAGAAAAATTAATTTCATTTATTTCAGTAATTTTAATTCCTTTAAATTTTAAGTGGAAAACACATAACTTAAAGCCTTCATGCATGTATATTAATTACAATTAGCCTCCTATTGACACTGAAAGCAGTAGCTGTTTTGTAACTCCCCCAAACAATATTAAAATAGTTGACCTTCTGCCCCTGCATAGTCATAAAAAGATAAAATGTCCTCCTTAACTTCTCTATGTAATTTAACCATTATTTATAAGCAAAGTGTTCTTAGAACAACTCCAGCTGAAAATACCAGGACCACAGAAGGCCTGACTTTGGTTTCAGATCTGGTCTGGTTTCAGGCGATTCATATGTACGTAAGAGTCTAAATAATATTTATTTTATCTCTTCTAAATACTCAGGTCTGCTAGTTAATTATTTCAAATACAGTTGCATCCTTTACTATTAACCAGCCATGTGTTTGATTTTTAAAAACTAACCTTGTTTAAAAAAGGTATAGTGTGGTGTGTGTGTGTGTGTGTGTGTGTGTGTGTGTGTGTGTGTGTTGGGAATAACTTCATGCCTGATAAAAGCATGTTGTTGACCAGTACCTTAGTTTACACAGGGTAATATTAAAACACATCATCTAATAAACCATGTTAACAATAAATTAATGAATCTATCATACCTCTGTAATAGAACCTCAGCACAACTCTGAACATGAGGGTTTAGTGATCTTCATCATCGCCAGTACCTGGGATATATCCCACACATAAATAAGGAAAGCCACCTATCCTGAATACAATGCAAAGAAAAACATAGAATCTCTCAGTCCTGATTCTTCTCAGGACTCTGCTGTCCATGCATATGACCTTGGTTGACTTTAATCTACATTTATTTCCTGTCATAAACCAGACCACCAGCAAAATAGCTTGCAGTGAGCTCTGTATTTCCAGTGAATTATGAAAACTAAGGGTAACATTGGAAGCTACAGTTGCTGCTTTCTCTTACATAATGCTATGATGCAACAGTAAATTGTAGTATGAGCCATTAGTTTGAGACTACTAAACTTGTCTGAGAATTATTTTTCCAATTTCATACATTAGATTTAAGATTTAACACAATAGCTTCTGGTTTTTTAGCTTTTCTGACTATACTCTGTAATGTGGGTAAAATAGTGAGGGTCAGGTATACAAGGTAAATACTCACATTTACATAGCCAGGACAAGCAAAAGGCTGAGTCGGATTGTGTTTTATTTCCTAGCTACCTCATTCCCATGTTGGCAGGTGGCCTGTGAAACATTAAAGAAGCTGTACATTTGAATCTGGTGTCTTTTTTTTTCTTTTGCTTGAATTGTTGACTTTAAAAGCTCTTCCATTGTATACACCTCACAGTGTCTGGATATAATGTTAAAATTTCGTCCAATTAATTATATCAAAATGGTGCTATGAGTCTCATTATATAGCTCTAGTTGATCTATATCTCATATCAATCCTCTTACTCATTAATGAATACTACAGTTATAGGAGCCAATATTTCTCCCTTTTCCTATATTTTATGGCAAATAAATAATATTCAGTGGCTATTGATTGTTGGGTATTTTACCACTTGTTGAAAACCAAAGATAACTACTATAGTTACTATACTGGAACCAATTTAATACAATTCATAAAGGACAATTGTAAAATGAAATTTGAAAACTACTTTGGAATTAAATAGGGAAAAGTCTCTCCAGATAGACAGTATGTCATGAAAGAGTGAGCTGGGAACAAGTCCAGATCAGCCCATATTGTAGAGTCAGAGAAGGAATGATACTGAGGAGAAATGCTGATACCTGAGGAGCTAGATGCTTCTCATTGATGTCTTGTAGTATCTTGTACAGAAACATATGCATATCATCTCCTCTTTGTCCAACAGTCATATAAAACCTTTGAATCATAAGGTAGAAAAATTATTCTTATATTTTAAGAATATTGTCTCAATCAAGTTAAAAATGCATCAAAACAAGAAGACAAATTGATATTAGCTCATGCAAGAACATTAAACAAAAAACAAGGGGGGGGGGGGATGTGCTGCAGCAGTGCTTGGCCAGGAGCTGAATTAAGAGAGATGAGGAAACGGTGGAATTTTCTGAGTGTCTGTTTCTGTATTAGGGGACCAGCCGGATGGGGAAGACACTCATTGGGTTAGAAAATAGGAAAGTGCCGTCAGGAGAGAGGTCAAAGAATTCTGTAGAAAAAGTGAGAGACTCCTCATCAGGACAAGCTCTAACAGGGTAGGTATAAAAACATGCAAATCCATTAAAAATAAACTGGGGATTCTCTAGAGACAATGTACAAATTTTTTAAAGACATTTTATATTTGTATTTGAAAGGCATACCAGATACTTTAAAGATGCATAGAAGCTACATTTTCTGTTCTTGATTCGTGGTTATAGCTTTACTAACCATGGCTTTTCTATCAGTTATTTAAGAATATGTTGAAGACATACTAGCTTTGCAGAGTCATTCTGACTTTTGAGTGATGAATGATAACGGAAAATTTTTCTAATGCATTGTAGATTTTATGATGGTTTGTATGAATCATATTTTAGTTCTAAAGCAAAAAAAAAAAAAATTACCAAACTTGGAAGCTAGGAAAATGTCATCATTTTCGTTCATTTTTTAAATGTTTCCTGAGAGAGTCTTCTGAACTCCTTGCTTCTTTTGTGAACTCTACTGGTGGTGCATGAAGTTCACATTATGAACACTAGTGACTGACTTCTACGGTTCCTTACAGCCACTAAGATCTGTAAGTTATACTCAATTAGGTTTTTTCATAATGAGTTACTACTAGCAAGTTCAAGTCAGCCTTAGAAAATAATTTTACTATTCATTGACAGACTACATGTCCATCTGTACTGAGTGAAAGGGCTCTTAATTCACGTTACAGTGCAGTGTGATTTTCCTTCAGCTCTTGATGATGAGACACCTTCATGATGCTCCTGAATATAAATTAGACTTGTCTGTTTGGGAGCCTCCAGTAGAGCAAAATCACCATCTGTGAAAATGAGGGAATCCCAAATTCATTCTGTGACCAGAATGCAATAATATTTACAACAAACATGTCTCTTTTTTAATCCAACAGAAGTTTGATTTATTTTTTTTTTTTTTTTACTTTTTTGAAAATAGATTCTTCTCCCATACAATACATCGCAATCACAGTTTCCCCTTCCCTCCAGTCCTCCCAGCTCTCTCCTACCTGGCTTCGTCCTCAGATACACTCCCTTTTCATTTCCTCTTCAAAAAAGAGCAAGCTCCCAAGAGACGACAGCCAAACAGGAACAAACAAGGTAGGACAAGACAACACAATAGGAGGGAAAGAATATCAAGAGCAGGCCATGGATCCAAAATGTATGGGCTCTCACTGTTAGGAGTCTCACCAAAATGCAAAGCTAACAGAAATAACATATATGCAGAGAACCTTGTGTAGACCCATGCAGTAGGTTCAATATGCCATGTTCTCCTGGCATCCTCAATCCCTTCAGAATTCTACAATCTTTCTAACCCCTCTTCCAGTTTCTTAATCTCTGAGGAAAGTGACCTGATGGAGTTATTCACAGTTTACAACCAAAAGAATGAGTTAAATTTGGACACTTCAGCCCTAACTGTCCTAAGAGGAACTTCACATAATTATCTGGCAAAACCTCCTAAGTGAGTGTTGTGAATAGAGACAGAGCAATATCTATATACTTGAAGATCTGCTTCACACTTGCAGCCTGAATATGAATATCTCTGGTAGCTAATCATGCATGTTGATGTGAATAAATTAAGAAACATAAGGAGGCTGGGCAGTGGTGGCGCACACCTTTAATCCCAGCACTTGGGAGGCAGAGGCAGGCAGATTTCTGAGTTCGAGAGTTCGAGACCAGCCTGGTCTACAGAGTGAATTCCAGAACAGCCAGGGCTACACAGAGAAACTCTGTCTTGAAAAATCAAAAAAAAAAAAAAAAAAAAAAAAAAGAAAAGAAAAGAAAAATAAGGGACATTAAGAAGGTACAAGCTTGATGTGTTCTATGAGGTCTTCATGAAGAATTAACTGAGGGGCAAGACAGGCTTTGAGAGTCGGTGGTACCATCTCTTGTGCTGGGATTCCACTCTGAATACAATGAGGAGAAAACAGTTCTCTGTCTTCTGATTTCCCAAGACTCGAACAATTATCCTTCTCCAACCACTCACAGGACCTGGTCACAGCCGTAATAACAGTGTTCCCCAAACATGAACTAAAATCTGTCCTATCTTGAGTTGTTTTGCTAGGTATGTAGTTATAGCAATTAGAAACATAAATACTACAATATTGTTGGCATAAAGTTTATCTTGCCTGGAATTAATTAACCTAAATCAAACAATTAAGTGTAGTAGAATTGCACTTAATTGTGAATAGTGGTTTCATTTTTTAAATGTGTGAGCTTGTGTGCGTGTGTGTGTGTGTGTGTGTGTGTGTGCATGTGTGTGTGTGTGTGTGTGTGCGTGTGTGTGTGTGTATGGTATATGCATGTACATATGCATACTTCTATGTGCATGTATGCAGATGCCAGAAGAGGATGTTGGATGTTCTTCTGAATCACTCTCTGCCATATTACCTTGAGATGAGGTCTCTCACTGAACTTCAAGTTTATGTTTTTTCTATTCTGTTGCCTGGCAGCAAGAGCCCAGGACCTACTTTTCTCAGAATCACGGTTGGTGTGGTTGGAAGAACATAGAGACAAGCACTGATATTATGTAGGTGCTGGGAGTCTGAACTTAGACTCTTATGTGTTTGTACCAAATTTTCTTACCACAAAGAATTGTGTTTTGTAACACTAATTTTACTCAATGAACCTTGCTTCAATGTGTACTCTTCCATTTGAAATATAAAAATGGAATTTCTTTAAAAATATTACTATTGAAGACAGGAAGTTAATTCTAGGCTTATTTTAGTTAGGTTGTTATGGAAATTATAAATGCAGAAAGTAACTTCAGTATCTTTTAAAACTTTGTTCCACCTAAACCATTCAATTAATAAATAATTAAGTTTATTGATATCTCTTCAGGTTTCTTATGTGACTAGTAGAAGTCCTTATGAGCATCACAAAGTCCTCACCTTTAAGTGTCTTATGGTATAACAAGAGTATTAGGACCACATACAAATACTTATATGTGATGGTCTGCTTTAATAAACAATGGCACACAAATATATGATCTAAAAATATAGTGTCGAAAAAAGCTTAGTGGAGTGAAGAAATGGGTAGAAATATAGAAATGTGGACATGTGATCTTGCATTGAAGGAAGATAAGTGCAATGCCAGTATCATGACCACAGAAGAAGTGAATAAGGCACTCTACATAGGAAGAGTTGTCATGGTGGCTATATGCCAGTGACACACCAGATCCCCTTAGGTCTCTGATGCCATTCTGTAAAATATTTTTATTATTTTTGGTATGAAAACAATTGCCCTGGGATACAGCATGAAGGTATCATGGATAGATCTCTCCCTTCCTCCCCTTCCCTTTCTTCCTGCCTCCCTCCCTCTTTCCCTCTCTCTCCCATTCTTTCTCTCTCAAACTATACCACCAACATTTAAAAGGCTTAGAAATGGTCATTCTCATCAGAACATGAAACAAATGGAAATTTTTGACATTTATGGGCCATATCAGAAAACAGAGGGCAAACTGAAATGCTAAAATGTAGAGAGTGGAAAGTGTAAATAATCAGCCTAGACCAGCTCATCTGAAACTGAAAATACATGAGCCAGTAAACATTAGAAATGTTTAATACCTTTGAAAACTTCATAAGTGAGAGAAAATGCACAAAACTAGAGAGTTGAGGTGAAGTAATGTACAGTAATGTATACACTCCCGTGCTTTCATTTCCAGGAGCCTAGCTGATGTCCTCATTGTGATGAGTTATTACTTCTCTTCTTATAGCTCTGACAAATCATCCTTCATAACAGAGGCCTCCTCTTCAAAAAATGAGATATTTGGTAAGAGCTATTCTTCACATGGAGGAAGATTTTTCTCAACCTTTTGGGTCTTCTAACTTGCCTAAAGAAATAATAAAAAAAAAAAAAAATCTAAGAAACACTTCAGCAAGCTATCACCCAGGATCAATTTCAGCAAGATAATGGAATTTCACCCAAAATTATACTGTTTGCCTCCTGATATTTTATTATCACATGGACATAACTCCAATATAATAAGAAGAGCTTAAAGTTGCAAGATCTACAGAGAACAGACTATGTAAAGAAAATGCAAATTCAGGGACACCAGAGGACTTTGAAGACCACCACCTGCAACCAATACAAGTAGAACAAGCAGTAGCTATCCTACCAACTCTTATGGACATTAACATGCAATTAGGTCTTATAGTTTGGTCATACTATCTTTGGGGTTTATTTTTTGTTTGAAATTTTCATTGATGGGAGTCTGGAGAGATGGTTCAGTATTCAGGATCACTCAGCACTAGTTAAAAGATTCAGAGTTTGGTTCCCAGTACATAAATCAGACAGTTTACAACTGCCTATAACTCAAGACCAGAAGGATCTGAAGCCTATTCCTAACCTATGTGTACACACACACACATACACACACCACCACCACCACCACCACTACCACCACCACCACCACCACCACCACCACCACCACCAACAACAACAACAACAACAACAACAACAATAATAAATTAATCCTTGAAAACTGAAAAAATAAAAATAATTTGTTTATTAATTTTTCTCTCTCTGTCTCTCTCTCTCCCTCTCCCTACCCCTCTGTGTGTGTGTGTGTGTCTGTGTGTCTGTATTTGTGTCAGAGTTTAACTTTCAGGAATAAGGTTTTCTTTCCACAATGATGGGCCCAGAAGTCAAATACAGGTCATCATGCTTAGCAGCAATGAGCTATCCTATAGTCTGAGACAATTTGAAAAGGTTGTATAATAAGAGTCACTGGAAGGCCAGAAGTTTCCACGAGTGACTAATAAACTTTGTATATTTGCAGAATTGTCCTCATGAACCATTTTCTACTTGTCTCAACTGATGAAATGAAGGTTCTCTTGGATTAATGTAATGATTATAATTATTTACACTCACACCACAATTATTTTTGCATACATAATAATCATGAATTTTCTAGTTGTTATTATTTCTAGTTGTTTGCTTTATCTTTGGGAAAATGTCATAAGTATCCTTAATAGCAGTAATTTTTTGAGCTTAGTAGGAATTTAAAAAGAGATCTAGCTGGAAAGTAGATTGAGTTAACAGCATTTGAACACAGAGTTCCACTTTCCAAAAACACTTAGACATAAACAAATCAATGTTTTTAAAAATGTGCATTTTCATTATAATTTCATCATACTTTGTCTTTCCAACATCTGGGGTAGATTAGAATGAATTAAATTTCCAAATGACTCTTATTACCTTGATGAGAAAGAATAAAAGATAACTAAGTAGAAAAACGGAAGTTAACTATGTGAGTCTCTTTTTGGTAAAATTCCATCTACTTTCTTGAACTTTTAGTTCAGTGGTTCTATACCTGTGGATAGTGACTCCTTTGAGGGTTGACCAGCTTTCACAATGTTTAATATTAGATATACTCCATATCATGTATTTGCATTAAGATTTGTAGCATTAGCAAAATTACAGTTATGAAGTAGCAATGAAAATAATCTTGTACTTGGGGGTCACCACAGCACAAGGGACTGCATTAAAGGATCATGGCATTAAGACGGCTGAGAAGAACTGCTTTAGATGAATTCATAATTTGTCTTGGATCAAATCCTTCAGAATATAATTATCAAATTTTCTGGTAACCAGAACCGAATATATAACTCACTTTGGATTTTATTTTATGATGAAATTTAGAATAGTATGATTTAAATATCCAGATCAAACATACAAAAATTCAGGAGTCTCTCTAGGGTACACAATTCCCTTTTTCTCCTTTCAAATTGAACGCAGAATGGTGTTCTTCTATGACATTTTTCTCATGAAGTTTATGGATATGTATTCTACACAATAAAACTTTCAGATTCATTTAAAATTTGTAATGTACAATTAAAATATTTCCTTCAACACTGTTTTTCTTTAAGCAAGAATGAACATATAATTGATACCTTAAAAATAAATTGACACAATCAATGATGGGCATTTAGGATGTCTTTGAACACACACACACACACACACACACACACACACACACACACACTTATCAGCTCTCTGAGAAGGAAGCCTGCAGACACGATGGGGGCTTAGAATGTGTAAGCAGTGCTGTCTTTACATCAGGCTTTGGAAAAGTTGGACAATGAGGGACCCAGTCTGAAAAGACCCTGTCTTTACACTGTTTAATCATCAAACTTTGTGCTTCCTATTCTTTGTATACAAAATGTTACATATGCAAGACATAGTAGAAAAGGTGATATTACTTGCTTCTATGTTATTTTTCACAAAACACATGAAATTGACAACTTTAATACACTTTCAAATCAACATTCAGAACATTACCAAATGACAAAATCCAAGACTCTGAAAAGCACTGATCAGTGTGGAACATGTATTTTTTTCTCTCTGGTTTCATAAACCACTAAATTTCATGACATTTTTCTACTCCAAAAGAGCTTCCTCTGTTACCTCTGCCTCACTGAGGCCTAAAGATTAAATGTGAAATGTAACCATAGCATATTATAGCTTACTTAAAGGTTAGTATGCATGAATGAAATGTTGTTAGAATAGCAGGATTCTCTAGCTCTACTCCAAAATTTCTTACAAAATTATTTGGTTTTTTTTTTCTGGAAATAGAGACATGGTACAGAAAGGTGTTAATCTAGCAAAATGCGTATGAAGTTGCAAATGTTTTGATGGTTTATTTGTAACAATAAAACAAATTAAAGTAGGGATAGAAGAACTTAACAAAAAAAAAAAAAGGAATGACAACTTAGCTGAGCAAAACCCAAGATATCAAAAAGGTCACTCCTTTCCTGTTACACTGTCCAGCATTACAGAACCTTTGATTACATCAACCTGAGAAATAAGCAACTAGTTTTGTGTTAAGGGAAGAAACTCTGATGCATATTAGGAATAACAATTTAAAATTCTAAAAGAAAAGATAAAATGATAATATACATTGTAGAATAACAGGAAGCTACAAATGAACATAGCAGTGTGCTTGCAAGTTATACTAACTTCAAAAAACCAATTTTATAAATTTCATTATAAAACAAAACATATAGGTAACATAGACCAATATTAACCAAACCCAAAGCCTATACTAACTTCATGTAGTCAATATTGACACATTATATATGTATGCATATATATATATATGTTTTATATATATATATATATGGTTTAGTATTTTTCTGTAAGTTTTTACATTCAGTGAAATTCGATTTAATCAAACAATATTCAGAACTTTAAACCATTCACATCATTTTTCACTTTAGAATAAACATTTAAATAACTACCATATAAACTCATACAAGAACAAAAGCAAACATAATTCTTACCTTATTGTTTCAAAGGCTATCAAAGAATAAACAGTATTTTAAATATATTCTAATGTCAATTAATCGTATTGTTATCTAAATAATCAGATACCACAAGCTGTCCCCTCTTAGTGAGTGTCACGGAGGCTGAATCAATTATCTTAACATGCCTTAAGAGCTCCCAACCAATAAATCCCTTCCTTTCTGTGATGTGCAGTATGATCAGGTATATGAATTTGGCAGGGTTACTTACCAAGTCCAGTGCCCTGAGTTCCAACCCTGAGGCCAGCATTGTGAAACAAAAGCACAAACTTCTTTAATTTGTCCTCTATCTTCTACATGCTCACTGTGGCTCATGTACACACACCCCTCCCTTATGTAATAATAATAATAATAATAATAATAATAATAAATAATAATAATAATTTTAATTTTTAGAAAGGAAGTAAAGACAAGGATTCTGATATTGAGATCTTAGTTCTCCTGAGGTTATTTCTCAAGTACCTGGAAAATTTATGAGCTAATTCTGATCCAGAATTAACTCGATACTAAACTATTAATTGTTAGGACCATTCAGTGAATGATACATGCTTATTGCATATTGTGTGAGAAATCACTGTTGTCAGCCTTGTTCTGAAAGCAAAACTTTTATAGTTACTGAGGACTTTCTAGGTACTTTCTCACTCTCACAGAACTGATTCACTTTTTTTTTTTTTTTGAGACAAGGTTTCTCTGTGTTACCCTGGCTATCCTAGAACTCACTCTGTAGACCAGGCTGACCTCTCCATCTGCCTGCCTCTGTCTCCAGAGTGCTGGCATAAAAGATGTATGCCATCAACACCCAACTAGAACAGGTTATCTTAAATGAAGAAAGACATATGCAATGAAAAGATAGGAGTTCATAACCAGTACCCCCAGAGCTCCCATTGACTAAACCACCAACCAAAGAGTACACATGGTGGGACTCATGGCTCCAGCTGCATATGTAGCAGAGGATGGCCTAGTCAGTCATCAATGGGAGGAGAGGCCCTTGGTCCTGTGAAGGCTCTATGCCCCAGTGTAGAGGAATGCCAGGGCCAGGAAGCAGGAGAGGGTGGGTTGGTGAGCAGGGGGAGGGGAGAGTAGGCAGTTTTTTAGAGGGGAAACCAGGAAAGGGGAGAACATTTGAAATGTAAATAAAGAAAATATCTAATAAAAAATACAAAAGAAAAAAAGACATTAGGAAATGTGAGAGAGCATAAAATAATATGAAAATGGACTCTGTCACGACTTGGACTCTGTCATGACTGTGTGTGGACTGAGCTCTGGTAGTTTGAAATTTTTGAAAAAAGATTTTTATATTTGTCTGTGTGTGTGTGCACGCGCGCGTGTGCATGTGTGTCTTTGTGTGTGTGTGTATTGGTGTGCACATTCCACAGAGTGTATTTGGAGGCTAAAGGACAACTTTGTGGAATTACTTCTCTTTTTACAACCTAATGTGGGATTGAACTCAGATCATTACCCACTGAATCATCATGCAAACCCTAGTTTATAACATTAGGGTATGTGGCTAAGCTATAAGATATAAATTTTATACATGTTTATTTATTTACTGAGAATTCCATACATGTCTATGACATATTTTAATTATATATATCCCATCCCTCCTCCAACTTCTCTCAGATTCTCCTACATTAACTCCTTCTAAACATTATGATTACTCCAATTTTTATGACCTACTGAGAGCAATTAGTGCTTATCCCCCACCATGCATGGTTTAAAATTATGAACTAGAGAATCAGCAACACACCAGGAGCTCTCAATTGCCAATAGCTTCTCAAGGGTGGAGGCTTGTTGGTACCTCCCCCATCCATGTTAGGCATTTAACTAGTTGTGCCTTGTGCTAACAAATCCTGTGCAGAAATCACATCTCCTATGAGTTCCTAAGTACAATGACACTGTCATGTCCAGAAGACACAATGGTTTTGTGTAGAGTATTCTCTGATCTTTGCATCCTATTTCCAACCCTTCTTATAACATTCTGAGCCTTGAAGGAAGGGGATGTGAAACAAATGTAGATTGCTGTTAGGTCTGCACACCCTACCATCATCCATTCCATGTCTATTGACCAGTGATGAACTTCTGTATGAAGTACAGTCAATTGCAAAATGAAGTTTCTCTGCTAAGTGCTGAGAGAAGAATGGATCTGTGGATAAAAAATAAATAATCAGAAGACAATATGTCTATTCAGGAAAATAATACACACTCAACACTTGTCCATGACCTTTTCGGCCATGGGTCCTTGGCCAGGTTGAGTCCATCATGAAAGTTGTTGGTTACCTGCATAACATCTATGGCACTGTTGCACCAGAAGTCATATATATCAAGGCTGACCACAACAAAGTTCACAGTGGGCTAATGCTGTTGATGAATTTTCTTTCCCAGAACCCTACATAGTACTTTCATCACTATGGAAGCTACTCAGAAGGAAGCTTACCAGTTGGTACAGGTTTGTTTTTCTTTTTTTTTTTCTTTCCTTTTTGTTCATCTTATGACCCAAATCTATTATGTCTTCAGCTATCAGGTCTTACTACCAAGTTATAGGAAATAACAGAGGGAAGTTACAACACAATGTATTATTGGAGGGAATTATAAGAGGCACACTCGTGTCCAAGAACTAGAAGGGAGATATTCCACACCTGGCACTATGGAGGAGCATTATTTTTTCCAGTTATATCTATTTATTAATAATAATTTTATTTGTCTTAATAGCTCAAAAAAGTGTATATGCATCACTCCTTTTCACTATCTTTTCTTCTGCTAATAGCCATTAAGGCTATTTCCATTTGCTAGCTATTTTGAATACAGTGCCAGTGAACATGAACAGGTGTCTTTATAGTAGTATAAAGTACCCCTTGGGTGTATCCTCAGGAGTGATATAGTTGGGTCTTACAATAGACCTATTTCTAGCTTTTTGAAAAGCTTCCACATCGATTTCTATTATGGTCAAAACTAAAGGCAAAACATGGGAAAAGGCATTTTCCATGTTCACACATCCTTTTGTGATTACCATGTAAGTCCAGAGGAATTGAACCCAGCCCATAGCACAAAAGAAAAATAAATTGCACAACTTAATTCATATATTGTAAAATAAGTGATGTGTGTTAAAAGGCCTATTGGCACACATTGATTCATACCACAGAATTTCAACAGTTCTGGGCTTGCAAAAATAGAAAACAAATGTGTCCATTCAGAGTCTACTGGTGCGTCTGAGCCTACTGGACCTGAGAGGAAAAGTCTGTCACTGACTGTTATATGAAGTAACTTTGGAGAAGAATTATGATGCTAGTTAAAGAACAAGATTTGATACAACTAGTCATTAAAAATTTGGGAATTTGCATGGCAATGTATTGCTCATGGTGGAATTAAGTGGGCTGTAATGTGGAATTAATATTCAATGAATCAGACAACCTTCATTATAGAGTTACTGGGAAAGCCTGTCATTTAATTTCAATTGCAATGTAAAAACTGCTAAAATTTTGTAAAGTAGAAGAAATAGGATTAAACAAGATTAGTGTGTCATAAGTATTCAGAAATGCTGGTTAACTTGATACATAGTGATATTTAAATCACAATAAAATCTTATCAAGAGTAGAAAGAAATAGGGAAGTTACTGACTACTTGAGACTCAGTAAAAGCTTGTGGCTTACAAATATGTTTGAGTTGAAGCTAGAGCATAGTTTTACATGGATCTTTATCATCTGGTATACTGCTTTTACAAGTTTGCTTTATTTGTTCATTGGTGTGTGTGCATGCACACTTGCACACAATATTCATTACAAACACTCTCACTACATTTTCTTTAATTTCTGACCACCACCTTCCCCTACATTTGCTTACCTCATGTTTATAACTTTGTGCTATAATTTTGTAACCCACAGATTTTTACTGAGGATGTCTGTGTGACCATGAGTTTGTAACTATCTATTGGAGAATGATAAGAAATGTCTTTTACTCTACATGTAAATATACACACACAAACTTAGTGCACACACAAATGCATATATAAAGCAAAAATATTCCTCAGGTATATATATATATATATATATATATATATATATATATATATATAGTCTTATTACATTCAATGCCTTGTTATTTTCTATCCAAGTCAATCTTGTACTGTTTCCTTTAAAGGTTCTTCATTGGCTCATGAAGGAGTCAGTGTCTAGTCATCAGTAAACAATATCCTAGTGAAATTAACGTTAATGTCTAAGAAAAGAGGTATAGTAGGGCTTTAGGAATTGTGCCTGTCATACAGGACAGATTAAAGAGAACACTCAGCCTGGTGGTTATTATGATCATGAAGGCAGACCACGTTTGCATAAGTGGATCTCAGCTGAATGAGGTTATTCTAAAATAGGCAGAGGAGAGAAAACGAGAGGGAAGGTGAAGAAATGAATCAAAGACACGAGGGAGGCCAACTAGCTTTAAAAACTGTGCATGAACCTCTGTGACAATGGACATTCATGAATGAATTCAAACCAGCTATATGAAATAATTGCCTAAAACTTCTGAAATGCAAACAACTCTGATCTATTTGAAATATGGATAAGATGCAAGCACTCATATTGCCTTATAAGAAAAAGTAACTTTGAAGCATGTGCTGAGCTTCTACCAGGAGCCAGTCATCAGAATATGTGAATTTTCATTTAATTTTCACAACTTGTAAACCAAGCATTGTGTCTGCGTCTATAGGAAAAAATGGTGAGGTTCAAATTGTGATCTCATTATTTCTGGGTAAAGAACTTCTGAAATCAAAGCCAGACAGAATGGCTCACATAAACCTGATCATGAAGCTTGGTTTTATTGATAGTAAAAAAATAAATTATAAAAAGTATTACAATGAATAATTTACAGAATTGATACTTTTATAGAACAAGTTGATTTCAGTGCACATTACCACATTTCAAACCAGCTTATGATTTCAAATAACTCTACAATCTACACTTGGCTATTTAGGGAAGATAAAGATTTTTAATTCATCTGATAAAAATGTTGGGTTGTTTTGTTTTGTTTTGTTTTTTAAAGAAACCTCTTATTATATTCACTGCTCACACTCTTGAAGCCTTCTTTCTGCACTAGCATAGGCTCAGGTCTTACAAGCCAGTAGGGGGCAGACAACAATTTCTGATAACTATGGCTTCGCAGTGGTGCCTCCTCCTCTCTGAGCCGGTGACCTAACTCCAGCCTGTATGAGCTTCCTTAGCAACTGGTTGCCCTGGGCGACGGGAAGACGCAGTCCAGCTGACTGAGTTCCTGGAAAGTTCCTAGCACCTGCAAGCAGTCAAAAGTGCCAGTGAGCTATGTCGGAGATCCTGTGCCAGTGGCTCAACCAGGAATTGAGGGTGTCCCGGACAGTGAGTGAGTGAACTCAGCCAAGGGCAAGCGGTTAAAGTGAGCACAGCGAGGGGCGGGCTGATAGAAAGTAGCTCCAGAGTGGCTAGCAGCGCCCCGCAGTGCTGGCCAGCCCTCCTCAGTGCTACCTAGCCACATTCTTATTTAATCCTGCCTTTGGCGTTAGCCCTCATCACGTGGTCTCAGCCCTCACCTTTTCTGATCTACTACTCTCTATTACTAAGGGAAGCTAAGTTCTAGGTACTGGTCTGCTCCTATGTGGAGTAAAAATTGTTCCTGTCTGTAGTCTGACTGTTGCTTTGCTTTCATTGACATGTGCATCAAAATGTGTAAGACGAGTTCATGGAGCAGGAAGTGCTTTCAATAGTTACAACGTTTTTTCTGTGTTTCCTCCGGTATAAATTAAATCCAATCACACTCTCCCTATTTAGCAACAAATGTAGAATCTGTTAACATTTGCTAGTTTTAGGAACTTTAAGCTACTTTATCAACTTTAGCCATTCGAGGTACCTTTTCTAAGCTAACCTTACCTGATTTTAACAGAGGCATAAAGCTGTACGTGAAGTTCTTAAATTCTTGTGGACCAGGAAGATACAAAAAGCAAGTCAGATTTGGTGGCACCCAGACACTCCCAATGCCAGCTCTTCACTATACTCTTCTCCTCATTGGGGGAGAAATTATTGTTTCTTTATTGAGAGCTCATTTTCAGTTGCTATGGATTTTCCTCCAGGCAAGATGTTTTCAGAACAAATCATTTCAACATGACTTCCCAGAGGATCTCTTGCCTCCCTGCCAGTTGCTACCAATGGGAGCAGCAGGGCCTGTTCAGCCTTGGGTCATACCATAGAGGTTGCTAGATCAGTAGTGTCCGTGCAGGTGTGAGATATCTAAGGACCTTCAATGCGGAGCATCCCAAGTTGCATTACTTGAGGCATAAACATTAGATTTACTACATTCCAAGGCTCTTCACCCTGCTATGAGCAATAATAAACTCCTTTTCCCTGTCCTGCCTTCTCGGTCCTCTAAGAGTTCCTCTGCTCAAATAGGATGCTAAACTCAGGACAGTCTTTATCATTTCCTCTTTCTCTCTCACAGTACTGTCCCCCCAAAGTGTGGTATCACACCTGTAGTTGAACTATTCTGAGACAATAGGTACAGATTTCTTAGCTTAAGTTGGTTCATTTATTTGATAATAAGATCCACACCATTTCCTCAAGTCCATAGGACCCTTGCAGGGGAAGACACTTTTGGGAAAAGTAAATAAAATTAATCATAAACATGAAAACATTAGATGCTGTTATAGTACTAATAAGTTTGAGAAATTTGGTTTTGGAAAGGAAGTATGACTTCATTCTGTGAAGATTAAAAGCTTGGAGACTTTTTAAATAAAAACTAGAACACCACAAGCTATGAATGGAAAATTCCCAGATTGTCTTTTCCTGCAGGATAAATCTGGAACTTGTTAGCAGAGACACCCCATGCTAATTTCATTTTAAAGACTAGCGATGCAGCCATTTCTGAAACTCAATTGCTACAAGATGTCTAAGTTCACAGACTCTGATGTGGCCAAATTATGCATGTAAAGGGCTATCCAGAGTACAGGGAGTATATTTGATCAAGATTGGATTCCTGTGTACCTAATAGAACACATTGACTCTTGTAGATATTGTCTCATTAGATGAGCTGTTCTATGGGTGTGATCGAAGATTTTCAATAATTTGTAAAGCTTATGATATAAAAAATAATGTAAATTGAATAAAATAACTGGTGACTTCTTGGTAAGAGCTGTTTAAGAAGGGATTGAAAAGCAAACTACCTGGCTTTAAATTTCTTATTTACCACTTACTAACCAATAGCATAAAGTTTACTGTATTTAAAAACAGCATTTCTAATGACACTTCATAAATTGTATCCAAGTACATGTAAATACATTGAATAGTACTTGGGGGCACATAGTGAGTACAAAATCTTACTTCCCATCTTCGTCATCTTAGAATCAACATATAAGGATATTTGCTATGCTGATTCTGGAACAGAAATAATATGAGCAGCTTTAAAAATATAGAAATAGACCAGGCAGTGGTGGTGCATGCCTTTAATCCCAGCGCTTGGGAGGCGGAGGGAGGCAGATTTCCGAGTTCAAGGCCAGCCTGGTCTACAGAGTGAGTTCCAGGACAACCAGGGCTACACAGAGAAACCCTGTCTCAAAAATTGATGTATATATATATATATATATATATATATATATATATATATATCTCCTTCATGTTTTTCCATTATTTGGATTGAGCTTGTGTTGCTTTTAGAGTTTAAAAAGGAAAATTCTATATAGTATTGAAATAAGAAATTCAAAAGTGGAAGTCAAACTTCATAAAAAAATGAGAAAAAAACCTCTAGTTAAAACACGTATGCTTTTGTAATGAAATATTTTATGGACTCTTTGAAGAGTTGTTTTCTCAAATAAACATAATTTATAATATGTAATTATATGTAATATAACTATAAAATATATATTATATAGAATATATAACTGACATAATAAGAAAATTGATAGTTATAGGCTATAAAAATTATATATGTATAAAATAGACTATTACACTAGTTTTCTTATTTGGTGTTAAAAATGAGCATAAAAATAAGCAAAAATAATAATGAGAATGCTTGGAAATTAGTCATGGCTACACACTTAATAGAATGTAGAGCTAGTATATACAAGCCTAGATCTTTGACTTTTGCTTTTAAGCACTGTATTCTATATTAGTACTTAGAATTAAGAATATTCATATGTTAATATCCATTAACCAATCTATCTTCCTTTTAAGCATCCATTTAAACTCATTTTTAAGGGTTATCATCCAGTTGGGTGTTTTTTGTTTATTTTGTTGTTCTTGTTTTGTTGGTTGTTTGGGTTTTTTTGTTTTGTTTTGTTTTGTGTTGAACTTTAACCATTTAGCCTCCCAGCCAAGTTATAAGGTTTCAAAACCTAAGTCAATTCACAGATGGTTAAACAGCAAAGGTGGGATTGATTATTAGTGTTTGATTAAGAGTGGTTCAGTCCATTTGTTGTGGAACAATGAAACAAGATGAAGTGGCCATGTAAGTGCCTTGATAAGACTAAAATAATCTCTATTTATTCAAGAGACATCAAAAGTCAATTGATGTTTAGATTAACTTGGAAGCTAGGTCTTGAACTACTTTGCTTATCAACAGCAGAGAAAAGGTATTCCAATAATCTCAAACGATAACAGTAGTCCACTTGGGCAGGTGTGTGTACTTGGGAGTCCCTAAATAGCTGATTAATTTAAAGAGGAAGATTTCAATCTAACCAATGAAACCTAATAGCCTTCAATAAGATATATTTAAATGAATCATTTTCCCTGGAAATAATGTTTAGTTGTATAACTTAATAGGATGTATTAAACTACAATGCAATGTATTATACAAATAGGTAATTTGCATTCGAGAGTTAGTTTTGTTGTGACATATGGAAATGTATTAGTATGCCCATCAATTTAAATTTTAATATTTTTATTTTTTCATGAAAATGATTTTTATTATATTTTCTCCCCTTCCCCATCTTCTCCCATATCCTTTCCCATTCCTACTTCATATTATTTAATAAAACAAAAATGCATGAGTACACACACACACACACACACACACACACACACACACATACACACACTCACACATACACCATAGAATCTTTTTAGTGTCACCAACTGTAACTTAATATGAGGCCTTTCCTGGCGTGTTACCGATATAACCAGTGTCATTTCATTAAAGAAGACGTAGTTTCCCTGTTCCAGTAGCTATCAGTCACAATCAGGGTCTTGGTTAAGGGTGAAATCAGTGCCCACTTTTCCTTGTCCATGCTGAGAGTTTTGTCTGGTCTTGTGCATGCTGCCACAGTTTCTGTATGTTCATATGTGCCTCGGTCCTCTCTTGTCTGGTAAATGTTACTTCCTTAGAGTCTTCCCACCACTTCTTCAAACATTCCACCTTCTCTTCAGCATTGAGCCCTGAACCTGAAGAAGAGGAGAGGAATCTAAGAAAGATACATCATTTAGGACCAAGGGCTCCAAAGGCTCTCATTCTGCATATTGTCTAGTTGTAGGTCTAGGTCTCTGTTAATTGCCATCCACTACAAGAATTAATTTTATAATAAATAATGAGTGATGTAGAAAGATCTTCTGAAAGTGCTCTGTGAGGTATTTATTTACTTATTTCTTACTATATTATATGTTATATTTCAGTGCTATATTTCTGTGTATGTGTGTGTGTGCATCTATATGTGCACATGTATGTGGAAAAGGTGGATAGAAGGTATCCTCCTCTATGCTCTCCACCTCAATTATTGAAACACATCCTCTCACTGAACCAGGGTTCGTCTTGGGTACATGCATTGGCTGGTGTGTTTCAAGTGCACGTTGTCTATACATGAAGTGCTGAAGTAACTAACATATGTCAACATGCCAAACTTTTTTCATGGATACTGGGGTTCTAAATTTAAGTTCTCAGGGTTGTAAAGCAAGTACTTTATGCACTGAGCTATCTCCCCCAACACCACACCAGTTACTCTACAGAATAAACATTGCCTCCCTTTTAGGAGACATGAGTGCATTTTTCTTAAGAGCAAATGGGCACCAGCATGTTATAACAAAACAGTCTCCATAAATGACATATACTGTGTTGATTAATTTTATGTCAACTTTGCACAAGCTAGAGCGGAGGGAACCTCAGTTGATATAAAGTCTCTATAAGATCTGGCTGTTGGCAAGCTTGTCAGATGTTTCCTTAATTAGTGCTTGATGTGGAAGGGACCAGTCCATTTTGTGAGTGGGGCCATCCTTGGGCTTATGATCTTGGTTCTATAAGAGAGCAGATTGAGAAAGCCAGTAAGCAAAACCACTCTATGACTTCTGCATCAGTTCCTTTCTCAGGATCTCATCCTGTTTGAGTTCCTTTCCTGACTTCCTTCAGTGATGGTCTATGGTTGTGGAAACTTAAGCCGAATAAATGCTTTCCTTCCCAACTTGCTTTGGTTCGTGGTGTTTCCTCAGCAATAATAACCCAATCTAAGTTATATGGCTTCAAACCTTGGTATAGTTCAGATTAATCATAAAGAGGAATATAGCTAATGGTGCATGACTCTTGGATTCTGACTGTGGATAAATTGAAAAATCTAAGCAAGTTAATTATGTGCATTTTTATTTCTTCTGTGGTCATAAACATTATTATTAATAACACTATCAAAGGCACACTAAAAAGACAGCTACATTCAGGAACTAAGTTCATCCATGTCATGATAGCTGAAATAGCAATAACAATCTCTGAATAATCATTTATTGTTATCTGTTTTTATTCCAAGTAAAGTAAAAACTAATGGGTATTTGAGAAGATGGCAAGTTATTATTGACGATAATCAGTTGCAATATTACCCAACATATGCTAGGTACTCACTAAGCATTATTTTAACATTTTCCAAATTCTCACGTTAGAATAGTGCCCAGCATAGCTCCTGTCATATCACATATTCCATAACATGTATGGGAGCACAAAGGTAAATCGTCACTTTTGATCAAACTGTGTCTTGAGAAGGCAGCTTATACCTTTAAAACCTCAGCCTTGTGAGTGAAGAAGCTCAGTTTGTAAAACAGTTCTTAAGAATTCTATGATACCAATCTTTGTAGATTTTATAAGATGTGGGACAATTTCTTACAGGAAGAAGGCGACCAAACTATGTATTATTGGAAAATTAATATGATATATAACCTTGTTTGCCTTGACACACTCAGAGGAAAGCAAATTCATTGATCAAATGGCTGTTACCAATTAGAAATAATTTGGTATCAGAATAATCTTCAAATCAAGCTAATGCTTGGTTTCTATTACATTTCTGATGAACACACTTCATCAATATATAGATGAAAAAGGGATTGGATTATATTTGCTTCCCACTCCATGACACTTATGAAAGACACACTGTTTGAAAGCATTCTCTAGTTTCCTTCTATAACTAAAAGTTCCTGAAATTTCTGTCAGTGTAAATTCTTCTGTTATTACACTACATTGTTGCATTGGCAATCAATACATACAAAGAATATTGTTTACATATTTTTAAAATTAAATGGTTCAATTCTGTTTTAAGAAATAAGCTCCTTGTTCATTATATTTTATAGTTGGGTTTTCACAAAAAGCTAGTTTATTCTTTCTATGTTCAATATTAGTAGTGCTTGAGAATTGCTTCAAGCTTTATGGGCACCCTTTATTGGTTATTTTGTTGGCTTCTTGAGGCACAGTCTTCTGTCCCCGTCATTAGTAGCCTAAAATGCATGGCAATGCATCTGACTCAGTCCCTAAGTGCCAGAATTACTGGGCTTGGACCACTATGCCCAGCTGGATATATTTTATTTAGATAGTTTTTGTAAGTTTATTTGTGTTCAACATCAAGTTTTACTTTTTTAAATGGAGCTATATAAATAGTCCTACTGAAACATATTTTATGATGTATTAGGATTTTACTGAACATGTTTTGACAGTTCCTCCAAAAAACTTATGTTGAAATGTAATTGCCTTCCTTATGGTCCTCACAGTGATACATTTTAAGAACTGTTTAGGTCTTGTGGGATCTGCCTTCATGGAGTTAGTTCATTATTGCAGGGTTAATTATTCTTGGACTGCGATCCCGATGAAGGGATATCTTTCCTCCCCAGACGTGTCCATCTTAAGCACACATCTGCACTTACATCTTGCACCCTGTTGTGATGCAGCCAGAAAGCCTTTGTCAAGTTCTTGTGTCTTGACACTGAATATTTTTACTTTTAGACGTGAGAGGAAAAACTTTAAGTAAGTAGCTGTTTTGTTCTATTCTGCTACAGTAACATAAAGTGAACAAAGACAAGAAATTATGTAGTTCTTTGGTGTATTGATACTTAAACTAAATCATATCTTACTAGAGCTTGGTTTTCAGTTGTGCAGCTAGGACAGTAAACTGGCTGTCTCTAGGTCCCATCCTCTCTTACAATGTGTCATGAGACCACACATTTTCTGGTATTTCAGCTTCAAGATCATTAAGAACCATATTGTTTCTGGTAGAAAACAACATATCTGTATTTTTCTTTATTAAAATGCAGATTCCTTCCACTAGAAATTCATCTGTAGGTGTAAAACCAGCAAGCACCCTGTGAACCAGATCTAATATTTGTTTTCTTTTTGTTTGTTTGTTTTTTAATGTATATGAGTACCCTGTAGCTCTCTTCAGACATACCAGAAGATGGTATCGAGTCTCATTACAGATAGCTGTGAACCACCATGTGGTTGCTGGGAATTGAACTCAGGACCTTTAGAAGTGCTCTTAACTGCTGAGCCATCTCTCCAGAACCATATCGAAGGCTTTAAGACCAGAGTTTCATGAAAAGAATGACACCAAGTACTTTCTTAAGTGAACTTCAATGACCTAGAGATTAAGATTGCACTTCAGATTTAAAAAAAAAAAAAAAGCCGTAGGACACAGCTATACCTGAATGAAGCTGGTTTTGTTTTGTTTTGTTTTGTTTTGTTTTGTTTTGTTTTGTTTTGTCTTGTTGAGTGGTTGCAAGGTGAGAAAGTGTGCAACCTCCTTCTGTTAGAAAGGATAGGCTCCTAATGCTGTTTTTGAGAAGGGTTCTTGGAAACAGTGCTTTACCCTAAGTCGTATCCTTTCAAAAAATCAGAAATTCTCTGATTGTAGTTCTTAATGCCATACCTAGCAGCAGGAAGAACAAGCAGAGCAGAGCTGTGATCAGTAAGGAAGGAGCCTTCATTAATATTGGCCATATTAGAGGATGTTTGGTTCCACTAGTGTTTTGGACAGTCTCTTGGTTTTTTTCTGAACTCAGATATAAGACCAGGTTTGTTGTTTGATCCACAAATCATCCCTATCTACATTTAGTATGTTGGGAAATTGGTTATTCTCAAGGAAGAAGGCCAAGGTCCTCCTTTGAGTGCTGGCTGGCTCTACAGAATGCCAATGCCTCTTAGAGATAGGCAATTTCCCAGCTGCCAGAGGGGGCCTTTAACTCTTCCAAAGGAAAGTGAATTTTCTAGATTTTACAACATGAACTTGAGATGTAAACAGGATCTTTGATCCTATCATAAAGGTCTGAAGAGTACTGTGTATAAAGTAGCATTGGTTCCCGTCTTATCTATAAAAGTGCTAGAATTCTCTAAAATTTCTCCTTTATTTATTGTGTTGAAATATCTATGGAAAGTATTATGGGGCTTCTTAATGTTTATTTAATTCATTGAATGCAAATCATTCAACATCTTTCTGTAAAAATTAACTGACTCTAGAGGCTTGATCAGAATGCTCAAAGTACTATATTCTACCTGTCCCTAACAATGAGCTCACATCTTGGTTTCAGGGTAGTGTCCAATGTTTGCTTTCTGAGCACTGAAATCCTCTTTGAGGAAGTGTGCCTGTAACATCATCATTATAGGTCTATTATTGAGTGAGTAGACTGTATAACTAACATGACACATCTTCTTAAAAGAGTATAATATTGACAATAAAACCATCACTGAACACACTGGATCAGCCATGATTCCATGTGCTTTTCATGCAATGTCTCACTTAATTCTCAAATAATTCTTTATGGACTCCTAAGTCAATCTTTTTTACATATTAAAAGCCACTGCTGCTGAAGCAGGTAGGTTTAAGTGTGTAGACACCGACCAGTAGTAAAAGCAAAGCCCCTTCCTCTGAATCCTTCACTGCCACTTGGGACTATAGATAATTCTAAGTGTTTTCTCCAACTAGCTTGAGGCCAAGTTGATAGAAAAGCATGTGGCCATTTCACCTGCTGCTAGAGCCAAAAAGACATGTATATTGCAGAGGACCACATTACAGATTTTGCCAAATGCCAGTTTCAGATGAAGACCAGGTCTGTGGCTTGCAGGGTTGGAGGTGGAGGTCCAACTCCTGCTAAACAGCCTCCATCCCAGGTGAAAAATAATCTGAGTTAAAAATGGAAGAGCACCCCGTCACAGTTCTTATAGTATTTACTGTTCATTATCCTGGAGGAAACTTGTCACTTCTTCACATAGGAAGTGCCAGCTGGTGGTGCATTGATTTATGGAGGTGGTTTCTATGGAATTAGTCACACTGTGTAGTGACACTGAGTGGGAAGAAAAGAGTAATGAAACAATGGGGAGAAATGCTTTTCCTGTCTTCATGATTCTGTGTCTCTCTGAATTATCCAAAAAATATGTCTCAAGGAAAAAGAGAAAGAAAAAGAAAAAAGAAAGTAGAGTGCTTAAAAAATTGAACCCAATCCCTAAAGGCCTAGGACCTGGAAGAAAGACATATCTACAGACAGACAGTGGCTCCAGATCTAATGACTGCTTAGGACTCTAAGAGGAAATGGATGGCTTAGAGAAGAAAGTATGGAGGAAACAGAAACAAAGATGTAACTGACAGTAGAGATAGAATGACCCACTGAGGATAGTGGTGGCAGCCAGACAAAGACTCAGTGAGCAGAGTAGTAGCAGGACAGTCATCTCTGATGTGCATTGGGAAGCCTCCAGGGACATAGAAAGGAGCAACAGTTAGGAGAAAATAAAGACACAGGTCTAACCTGTGGAGAACAGAGCCTTTGAGATTTCACTAGCTTTAGATCTTGAAGAATCCTATCAGATGGTGCCCATTTAATGCAAGATCATGCCAATTGTCACAATTCTTGGCCTTCAAGTGGTACCATGTTAAAGTAAAGACATTGGTTACCTTGACTGGGAAATACAAGCTTTTTTCATGGAGGTAATATGTACTGTGAATTATGAACTTTTCTCCGAGAGGTGTCCACTCCTTAAGGATGTTATCATAGGGACAGGTACGACTGATTAGGATAATCTATAAAGTTTAAATGAGCATATTCTGTATGACTAGCTGTAAAGGAAGGGTCTAGCAGGTCTCTAAAGGGCAAGCTTACTGAAGGCCACTAATAAGTGCAAAACTTGTCACTTTTGATGAAATGACCTTAAATGACAAGTGCAATCATGTTGAATCACCCTAAAAATTCAGACTATTAAGTACCATGAGAAACAAATATCAATCTTTATGTAAAATTGGGTGCTGGAGTCAGATGGGGACAGCAATGTAGAATCCCCTGAGTGAGGCCTGTGAGCCTCATTCCCTTATTACCACCCTCTTTGCACCCACACTTGATGACATTTTTAAGGAAAGAGTAAGAGAGAACACATGATGTCTGTCTCTCTGGTCCAGCAATAGTACCCAATTTCATCCACTTACCTGCAAATCCCATAGTTTCAGTCCCTTCTACCTCTAAATAGAATATTACCTATGTGTACCACATTTTCATCATCCATTCATAGACTGAAGAGCTCCATTTCCTTGCCCATTGTGAGTAGGATGAAGATTAATATGGCTGATGAGCAAGGATCTGTGGAACAGAATGTGGAGTTCTCCAGGAATACACCAGGGAGTGGTGTATTGGGTCATATGGTAGCTTATGCTTAGATTTTTGAAGGTCCGATAAGCCATTTTATATAGTGGCTGTCCCAGTCTGCAGTCTCCGCAACACTGGGTGCTTGCCTTTCCTGATGTACGTGCCAACACCAGCAACTGTACTTGTTGTGGGTTGTGTTGTTTCTTTTAACCATTCTGATTATAGAAAGATGAAATCTCAAGTCATTTTCATTTGTGTTATACTAACTGCTACAGATGTTTAACACATTTAAGGTTATTTCTTAGCTGTCTTTATTTCCATTGAGAACATTCTGTTCTGCGATATTACCATCCTTCCATTGCATATAAAACAGGGCAGTGGTGAAATAAGATCTCATTGTGTTCAAGAAGGGTTGTTTTTAAACGTACAGATGATTTTAGTAAAATAGCCACAAATTCAGAGATCAAAATCAAATCTGTATTTTCAAAAAATCAGACTCCATTTCTGTTGGACAGAATGTGTGCATCTCTGTAGGTTGCAGACATAGCTAAAGTATTTAGAGCACAGTTTTATTTTGTTTTGTTTTTGTTTTTGTTTTTTGGTGATATTTTATGACAGGAAGAACAAAAATATCACAGAATAGTTTTGAAGTCTCATGTATATGTTTAACTTTAGTGGTCTTCATAAGATATAAAGTTTTATTGCTGCTCCTGAGGCCACCAAAATATTCTTTTATTAGTTTTTTTTTAACTTATATTGCATTATGATGAAAAAAGTTACATGATTTCAATTTATCTGAATTTGTTAACATTTAAAAACATATTTTAAGTAAATAGAATTAAGTCACATTCTTGTTTCCCTTTTGTACCCCAACTCCTCCCAGAGACCCCCCTTCAATGCCTACAATATCTTTCTTGTCATATTCCTTAAAATTTATAAAATATTAAAATAATAAAAATAAGTATTATAAAAGTTGTTTGATATAAAACAATAATCAATTTAACAGTCTTATGTAGATGCTTGTCTATAGCAATACTGAAAATACATATGTTTTTCTCAATATAAATTTAAAATAACTCCAAACATATTAACTGTATTTCAAAATAATATATCACTACAAGTATTTTCTTAAATGAACATAAATATATAAAGTCTTTTTGTTTGTTTTGTATTTAGTAGAGTTTAAAATCTTGGTTCTTACTGTGGTACAAGCCCAAAATAAGAACAATTTTTAGACATTGGATTTCATTGTAATAAGGCTATACTTCAATGACCCTCACATCACCAAAGGATTTTACCTCCATCGTAGCTAAGCTGAGAGTTGACAGTTCTGCTACACCAAAAAATGAATTGTAGGCTTGATTTTTGGATACAGACTTCCTGCTATGGTCAAAGTTATTTGACTTGAGTGAGTGACTTTATTCTCTGCCCACAGAGAACAGGTTACATTCAGTTAAGAAATGATGTATGTATTAAGATGGTCTGTCCATAAAGTCATTCACCAACTGTTTCAATGAACTTTTCTGCTTGGAGGGTGGCACAGACATTGGGTGAGGTTAAGAATTTGGTTCATTAGCTGTGTTAATTTGGAAAAGCATTCATCTCATAGAAATAGTAACTTATAAAGTCCTCTTCTTCAAACTTCATACAAGAGCTACAAATGTCAAGCAAAGCATTCAGTCTCATTCTTTGTTGTTCTCTTATAAGCCACCTCCCTAGTTAATTATCTGTTTCATTTGGGTATATAAATACTTTTGAAATATATAAGCTGTTCTGAAAACCATAGTATAGTGTAAAAACATGAAATAAACAATACTACTAATAGAGAGGCTGAGGTAGGAGAAGCAAGTTTTAAGACTCTTATGTTGTATACAGCAAGGCACTGTCACAAACAAGCTAAAAGTGTATATAGATTGTACAATATTGGACCTATTTCTCTAATTACCAAATTAGAGAGACCATTGGATGACAATCAACAAATTTCTAATTCCTCATATTATTGAATTTCAATAGATTAGGATATGTTGGTAATATTAGTTTTCATATTAAGATATTAAGTAAAGGTAATTGTCACTTCGTGTTGTTTTTGTTGTAAGAGGTGGAATTAGATTTGTGTGGATTTGTTGAAATATTACTTTTTTGCTTCTTCTAGGGTGTAGTATTGCTCCTTATGTTGATGTTTTCCATTATCCTTTGTAGGGCTGCATTTGTGGAAAGATATTGTGTAAATTTTGTTTTGTCATGGAATATCTTGTTTTCTCCATCTATGGTAATTGAGAGTTTTGCTGGATATAGTAGCCTGGGCTGGCATTTGTGTTCTTGTAGGGTCTGTATGACATCTGCCCAGGATCTTCTAGCTCTCATAGTCTCTGGTGAGAAGTCTGGTGTAAGTCTTCACTCTCTTCTATACCTATTATCCTTAGGTTTGGTCTTCTCATTGTGTCCTGGATTTCCTGGATGTTTTGGTTTAGGAGCTTTTTCCTTTTTACATTTTCTTTGACTCTTGTGTCAATGTTTTCTATGGTGTCTTCTGCCCCTGAGATTCTCTCTTCTATCTCTTGAATTCTGTTGGTGATGTTTGCATCTATGACTCCTGATTTCTTTCCTAGGTTTTGTATGGCCAGGGTTGTGTCTCTTTCTGATTTCTTTATCGTTTCTATTTCCATTTTTAGATTCTGGATGGTTTTGCTTATTTCCTTCACCTTTTTGATTGTGTTTTCCTGTAGTTCTTTAAGGGATTTTTGTGTTTCCTCTTGAAGGGCTTCTAGATGTTTACCTGTGTTCTCCTGTATTCTTTGAGGGTGCTATTTATGTCTTTCTTAAAGTCCTGTATCATCACCATGAGAAGTGATTTTATATCTGAATCTTGCTTTTCCGGTGTAATGGTGTGTCCAGGACTTGCTATGGTGGGAGAATTGGGTTCTGATGATGCCAAGTAACCTTGGTTTGTGTTGTTTATTTTCTTATGCTTCTTCCTCCCCCCGCACCCCCCCCCCAACATCTGGTTATCTCTAGGGCTACCTGCCCTTGCTAAATCTGACTGGAGCCTATCCTTCCTGTGATGCTGGTTGTATCAGAACTCCTCAGAGTCAAGCTCTCTCTGTGATCCTGTGATTCTGGGATCCTGGGATCCTGGGCTTGTTAGAGTACCTGGGAGTGCAGCAGCTTCCTCTGGGTGTTGTGGGACTGCCTGTGGAGCCTAGGTCCAAAGTCAGCTCAGGACACCAGCCCAGAAAGACTGGAAGGAACCTGAGCCATTCTGCTAGTGGTGTTCCTGTGTGCCTGGTTCTGCTGGTCCCAGTTACTCCTAGTGTTGGGACAGATGTTGGTTCCTCCTCACCTCTGATCCTGGGCGTGTCAGAGTGCCTGGGAGTGGAGCTTCCTCTGGGTGTTGTGGGACTGGAGCTTGCACCCAAGGTCTGTAGAGCACAGTTTTATAGAATATCTTGATGGTTGTTTTCACATTAAGGTTATTTATTAACTGTATTGTGTTCTGTTTAATGTTAATTGGAAATGACTTTCTACTTCTTTAAATAAATTTTATCAACTACTGCTTTACCTTTGAGGATATTAATGTCTATTTTTAAATTTTTTACTTTGGTTATTAAAAGATGTTTCTATAAATACATTCAAGACATTGTATGGTCATGTTTGCTTATGCTGGTTTGATTATATACATCACACAGTAACATTGTATTTACTATTTTATTTCAATGTTTTAAAATTCAGGTCCCAAGTCATTTGCAAAGGCATTTTCTAATGGCTATCTAATTGGAGAAGTTCTGTTCAAGTTTGAACTTCAGAGTGATTTTGCAGAATTTTCAGAAAGCAGGTTAGTAAAATTACTCAATCCTTCAAAAAAAAATAGAGTCAATACTTTTGGCATTTAGACCTTTGTTGTCTCAATAATTCAAAGGAGAGGAATGGATGTGTTTGCAACAGGGTTGTTTCTAAGGAAAGTCACATTGTAATTCCATCCATACCTCTGAAGTCTTCAGCTAGATTTCTCCTTCTTTGTTAATGAAGTCTCCTCCTCCTCCTCCTCCTCCTCCTCCTCCTCCTCCTCCTCCTCCTCCTCCTCCTTCCCCTGCTCTTCCTCCTCCTCCTCTCCCTCCTCCTCCTCCTGCTCTTTCTCCTCTTCCTCCTTATTTTTCTTCTTCATCATCTTCTTTCTTTTCCTTTTCCTCCTCTTCCTCCTCTTCCTCTTTTTTTTCCTTGTAATTTTTATTGATTGTTATTTTGCGAGTATTAGTATTTTCCTGAATGTCTGTGAACTACATGAATGCAATGCTCACAGAGGCAGAAGAAGGTGTCAAACCACCTGAGACTGGGGTTACAGATAGCTGTGGTCTGCCTCTATGTGCTGGGACTCTAATCCAGGTCCTCTGCAGGAGTAGCATACTCTTAACATTTCAGCTATCTCTCCCACCCTAATTCTTCCTTCATTAAGGAGAAGAAATGTACTGTAATATAGTTTCCTTAAAAAAAAGTGTTGTTATTATTATTATTGTTGTTGTTAAAAATATACAGTAGGGCTTAACTATTACTAAAGACATACAGTTTTGTCTTAGCAATAATATTGCAGTATAAGTTCAGGCTATAACCCTTCATTTGAAAGTTTATGGCCCAATTTTCTTGGTTTTAGTATATTTTCTTATTTGTGATACTGAGGCCATGGTGCCTGAAATCTTCCTGTCTCCCAGTTTGTTTGTTATACCTGGTGTTTACCATGTATTGAATAAATATATTCAAGAATTGTGTGTTCACCATGTCAGAAAAAGGAAACATTTGTCTGGCTTTGCCCACTTAGGATAAAGTTTTGAGTTTCATTCATGAGCCTTATCTTCATTATTATTGCTGGAAAGTTTCAAATTCATGGGTATGACATACCACAATTTACTTATGAGTAGATGAATATTTGAGTTTTCCCCTGGGTTTATTATTTATTATGGATAGTGTATTGTGCGTGCTTATGTTCTTATGCCTCTTGAGTCTTTATTTCTCCTGACTATGTGCTTAGGAGTAGCATTGCTCTCTGATATATATATATGTGTGTGTGTGTCATAAATTAATATATGTATTAAAGCACACATAAGCTGTTTTCTAAATCAATCACATTTTTCCAATCTACAGTAGTAGTATATGAAGATTTCAATGTCACTAAATTCTTATGAATATTTGTGATTATCTTCTTCATATTATTTTTATTGAAAACAGATGTTTTCATACAAAATATTCTGATTATATTTTCCCTCTCCTTTCTTCTCCCAGTTCTTCTTTACCCCTCTTCCAGTTATAGCCACCTTAACAGGCTGAACTTGTATTGCATTATCAGTTTAAACTATATTTCTCTCATCTCTAATGATGGTAAACATCTTTACATCTGCTTATTCATTAATTCATCTTCATTAATGTAATGTCTACTTTGGTATTGTATGCTTTTAAATCAGCTTTCAATTTTATTGTTCTATGTTATTTTCAAACTCTAAGATAAGTTTCTTGTCAGATAAATGATATACAAATACTTTTCCTATAGTCTAATTTAAATTATAACTTTGTCTTGATGTCTATTCTTGAAGCATTTTTTTTCATTTTGTTTCATTCCAACTCAATTATTTTTGATTACTTGGGTTTTTATTTTTTTGAAATTGTGCTCATTTCTCTTCTTATTGTTTTATTCCTAAATAATTTCAGCTGATATACTTTTGAGGTTTTATTTTTTTCTGTCCATGTAAACGTGTAGTTGAACTCTTATAGCAAACATTTCATTCCAGCATAACAATTGAGTTTTGATCTGAATTAAGCACACTAGCTGGGAAACTTTGAGTAGTAATTCTAAACTCTGATATTATGTTTGATTCTTATTTTTATTTCTTTATTATTGAGGCTTTTTCCTTATTCTACTTAAAAATTGTTTCTTTTAGATTTTGAAAATATTATAATATCCGGTCTAAGGTCTCATGCAGGCTTCATCAGAGAACTTCTGCTGGGTCTTCTTCTTTTGTATGGATAATACTTCCTTTTTTGTGCATGTATGAGGATTATTAATCATTAGACATGGAAAATAATATAATGTGCTGTTTAGTTACTTATCTATTGCTCTTAAAAAAGCACCATGGTTGAGGCAACTTTTTTTTTATTAGATATTTTCTTTATTTACATGTAAATTTTTCCTTTCCCATTTCCCCTCCAAAACAAACAAACAAACAAACAAACAAAAACAACAAGAACAAACTCCTTTTGCCTCCCCCCTCCCCATGCCTGCCACCCCACCCTCTCCCACTTATTGGCCCTGGCATTCCCCTACAATGGGGCACAAAACCTTCACAAGGCCGAGGTCCTCTCCTCCTATTGATGATCGAATTTGCAATCCTCTACTATACACATGCTGCCAGAACATTCAGTCCCACCCTGTATAGTCTTTGATTGGTGGTTGGGTCCCTGGGAGCTCTGAGGATACTAGTTAGAAATTGTTGTTCATCCTAAGGGGCTGCAAACCCTTCAGCTCCATAGAACCTTTCTCTAACTCCTTCATTGGGGACCGTGTACTCAGTTCAATGAATGGTTGTGAGCCTCTATATCTGTATTAGTCAGGTATTGTCAGAGCCTCTTAGGAGATAGTTATATGCTTGTCCTTCCTTCAGTCTCTGCTCCATAGTTAATGTCTGCCACTCCTTCTGTGGGTTTTTGATTCCCCTTTTTAAGAAGGAATGAAAGGTCCACTTTTTGGTCTTCCTTCTTCTTAGGTTTCTTCTGGTTTGTGTGTCATTCTTTCTGTATTCCAAACTTCTGGGCTAATAAGCACTTATCAAAGAATGCATACCATGTGTGATCTTTTGTGATTGGGTTACCTCACTCAGGATGATACTCTCCAGATCCATCCATTTCCCTAAGAATTTCATAAATTCATTGTTTTTAATAGCTGAGTAGTACTTCATTGTGTAGATGTACCACACTTTCTGTATCCATTCTCTGTTGAGGGACATCAGGGTTGTTTCCAGTTTCTGGCTATTGTAAATAATGCTGCTATGAACATGGTGGAACATGTGTCCTTATTACATGATGGAGCATCTTCTGGGTATATGCCCAGGAGTGGTATGGCTGGGTCCTCTGGTAGAACTATGTCCAATTTCTGGAGGAATCACCACACTGATTTCCAGAGTGGTTGTACTACTTTGCAATCCCACCAGCAGTGAAGTAGTGTTCCTCTTTCTCCACAACCTCTCCAGCATCTGCTGTCACCTGAGTCTTTTATCCTAGCCAATCTGACTGGTGTGAGGTGGAATCTCAGAGTTGTTTTGATTTGCATTTCCCTGATGACTAAGGATGTTGAACATTTCTTTAGGTGTTTCTCAGCCATTTGGAGTTCATCAGTAGAGAATTCTTTGTTTAGCTCTATGCCCCATTTTTTTTTTTTAATACATTTTTTTTTAATTAGGTATTTTCTTCATTCACATGTACACTTTCCCTCTCCCATTTTCCCCTCCAACACAAACAAACGAACAAACAAACAAACACAAGAACAAACCCCTTCTGCCTCCCCCCTCCCAATGCCTGTCCCCCCACCCTCTCCCACCCATTGGCCCTGGCATTCCCCCACACTGGGGCACAAAACTCTCACAAGGCCGAGGTCCCTCACTCCTATCGATGAACGAATTTGCAATCCTCCACCACATACCTGCTGCCAGTACACTCAATCCCACCCTGTATAGTCCTTGATTGGTGGTTGGGTCCCTGGGAGCTCTGAGGGTACTAGTTAGTAATTGTTGTTCGTCCTAAGGGGCTGCAAACCCTTCAGCTCCATAGAACCTTTCTCTAACTCCTTCATTGGGGACCGTGTACTCAGTTCAATGAATGGCTGTGAGCCTCTACATCTGTATTAGTCAGGTATTGTCAGAATCTCTTAGCCCCATTTTTTAATAGGGTTATTTGGTTCTCTGGAGACTGACTTCTTGAGTTCTTTGTATACATTGGATATTAGCCCTCTATCAGATATAGGGTTGGTAAAGTTCTTTTCCCAATTTGTTGGTTGCCGTTTTGTCCTATTGACAGTGTCTTTTGCCTTACAGAAACTTTGCAACTTTATAAGGTCCCATTTGTCAATTCTTGATCTTAGAGCAGAAGCTATTGGCCTTCTCTTCAGGAAATTTTCCCCTGTGCCTATTTGCTCGAGGTTCTTTCCCATTTACTTTCTATTAGTTTCAATGTATCTGGTTTGATGTGGAGGTCCCTGATCCACTTGGACTTGAGCTTTGTAGAAGGCGAAAGGAATGGGTCGATTTGCATTTTTCTACATGTTGACCACCAGTTCCGCCAGCACCATCTGTTGAAAATGCTGTCTTTTTTCCACTGTATGGTTTTAGCTCCTTTGTCAAAGATCAAGTGACCATAGGTGCATGGGTTCATTTCTGGGTCTTCAATTCTGTTCCATTGATCTATCTGTCTGTCACAGTACCAATACCATGCAGTTTTTATCACAATTGCTCTGTAGTACAACTTAAGGTCCAGAATTGTGATTCCACCAGAGGTTCCTTTATTGTTGAGAATAGTTTTGGCTATCCTAGGTCTTTTGTTATTCCAGATGAATTTGCAAATTGCTCTTTCTAAGTC
>JADRCD010211316.1:52442-106749 GCA_019843815.1 Montemys delectorum | reverse complement strand
TGTGTGTGTGTGTGTGTGTGTGTGTGTGTGTGTGTGTGTGTGTGTGTTGGTAGTACATAGGTTACAGAGTTGACATCAGGCCTCTCACTCAATCCTTCCTTGTGTGGAAGCAGGGTCTCTCAGTGATTCTGAGGCTGCCTGTTGCTTGGAGTCGTCCGCAAGCCCCACAGACCTGCCTGTTCCATCCTCTCCAACTTTAGGGTTCTAGGGATGTGCTGCTTTGGCACTCTTTAGGGGAGTGCTGAGAATCCAGGCTTATGACTCTGCTTGAGCAGCAAGCACCTTGTAGCTGAGACATTTCTCCAGGCTCTTGTCTTACTTACTTTCTCCCTTGGGAACCATAGTCTGGTGCGGTGTTGTTAAAAAAAAAAATCAAAACCAAGCATCTGAATGCATTGTGTATGTATCTGTGAGCAGAATTTTGTATCTGAATTCTTAGGTTTTTTTTTTTCTATTAAAACTGTGAGGTTACATTGGGTTATATGGCATCTCTGTAAGCTACTAAATTATAAAGGTAGTTTAGCCATTTACCACGATATCACTGTAATCTTAAACCAATTTTCAGTTATTTCAGGAGAATTTTCTGTGGGTGGTTGTGCCAGTCTCGATGCTATTGTCTCTTTGCTCAAACCACTCTCCTGTAATTGCCTTGCAGTAACTGAAGCTGGTGCTCAGCCAACCTTTCTTCTGTCTTGTTACCCGACTCCCAGAGAGGTTCTTCTGGTAAGAACGGAGGAGGAGAAGGGACTTGCCCCTTCATGCTGTTGACTTCCTTTTGCTTGACTACTCAAGCAAGATGATTCCTGGGAATCACCTGGGCGAAGTGTTCTCCCGATAACCACAGTTTTTCCCTACATAGGAGCAGCTAAGATGAGGAGGAAATCTTTTAATATCACTTTAAGACCAGTCCTGCACCCCTCCCAGCACACACCTGTCCCCCAGGGTTATACCTTCTGAGCCTTTCAGAGCCTCTCCCAGGCACACAGACAGCTATGTTCACTGATAAAACAAGCCTACATCCGTTCCTTGAAGAGTCTCAGTTCTGGAGGACAATATTGCTCCCTTCAGTTTTGTTCCTTCAATCAGAACGCCCTCTAGTTCCAGTATTACCTACCTCCAAGGCACTAGCATTTTCTTTTCCTACATCTTCAGTTGCCCAGTCGACAGCTTTGCACTTGGTTAGTAATTCTTTACATTAAATTCTCTTTGTTCAGTAATGGGTGTGTTTTCTCTGTCCTCATAGAGTCCGGACATAGAGTAGCTACAGAACAATGGGTGTTTTGTGGTGAGTGTGTGGTGAAACCAGTAATTCACAGTCACTCGGGCTATATGAGATTCCTTATAAGGATTCTATGAGATAGAAGATGATGACAATGTACAGAGCAAAGGGTGACACAATTCTTAATAAGCACAGGACAATAAAATGTTCTGCAGAGCATTGCTTGCTTTACCACAGGGAGATTCCTGACACTGACTTACTCCTATTCCTCCAGTGTCACAACACCATACACACGGCACTAACAGGCATACTTTCCAGGATGTGACCTGGCTAATAAATGGTTCTTTGTGAAGGCAGGGTGTTTCAATGACCTAAGGTCATTGTGAATTTCAAAGAATTAACATAGGAACCCCATGTTTGGGAAGTGTTATTGAGATGCCCCCTTTATAATGGACATGTTTGTAAAGTATGACTGCAAGATTTCAGCGTTTATATGCTGAGATATTCCTGATGTACTGAGATTTCAAACATGATAGGTATGTTTGAACTTTTTTTAAAAAATAAAGTATTGTTTGTTTGTTTGTTTGGTTGGTTGGTTGGTTGGTTTGGTTTGATTTTTCAAGACAGGGTTTCCCTGTGTAGCCCTGGTTATCCTGGAACTCTCTGTAGACCAGGCTGGCCTCAAACTCACAGAAATCCACCTTCCTCTGCTTCCCAAGTGCTGGGATTTAAGGTGTGAGCTACCACTGCCCAGCAGTTTTCTATAAAGTTTTATGTGCTTATGATTTCAAGTAATCCTAAAAGTCAACGATTTAAAATAAGCATTAAGAGAAAAGAAGCTGGCCTGAAGAGATCGCTCAGCAGTTCAACTCAATGGGTACTCTTCCAGAGAAATATTTGATTCCCAGCATTCACTTGGCAACTCACGATTCTCTGCATCTCCAGTTCCAAGAGATCAGATAAATGTCCTCTTCTGACCTTCACAGGCAGCAAGCACACAGGAAGTGCAGAGACATACAAGGAGGTCAAACTCCCATACACATTTAATTACATTAAAACAACAAAGCATTGCATTGTTGCCCTGAAAGTCAAAGTGCTTAGGGATTTTTTTTTCCCTTAACTATACACCACTGTTTGAAACAAGCTTGTTTGAGCCGTTAGCTCACATTTTCTCCTGTTATCTATAAAGAGTTGAAAGGAAGCTACCAAAATTTGTATTTTACTGGCAGTTTTTGATGTAATTTTGTTTTGAAAAAAAAGCCTCAAAATACTACAAATGTTTTCTCTGTCAGACATAGCATAGAAGAAGCAAATATATTTAGATCTATAGAACTCTTTTTATATGCAGACGGTACATTTGATTTTTTTTTTTTAGGCAGTCATATCGATGACTACTAATTACAGTTTTGTTATGTTGCTTATCTATCATTTTCCACTTAGGTCTTCATGTCTGGACCTTTAATGTAGTGTCAAAGAGAGATGGAGTCAATGAGTGAGTGAGCTTCTTCAATGAATGATTTTTATAGATTGCATTCTGAAGTATCAGCACCGACTCTATGTTTTTCTGTTGCAACTTGGTAAATAGGCTGATGTCATAAAAGTTAACATTAAATTTTTTCTTATGTTTTTAAATAATAACACTATTCTGTATGTTCTGGACACGGCCATGATTAGTTTTTTCAATTGACACAAACTATCGTCTCCTAGAGAAGGGAACATGAACTGAGGAATTGCATCAATCCCACTTGCCTTGATCATTGATGCGGGAGGGCCTCACCCACTGTGAGATGCGCCGCCCCTTAAAAGACCAGCAAGCAAGAAGGATTCAAGCGACTAAGCAGCCTTTCCTTCAGAGTCTCTGCTTCAGTTCTTTTCTCCAGGTTTTTGCTTTGAATTTTCTTGATGATAGACTAAAACGTCTAAGACAAATAAATCCTTTAATCCACAATTTGGTCTTGGCCAGTCTTTTATCACAACAAAGGAGAAGCCAGACTTTTACATGGGCCATGTAACCCTATTGTACTAATTTGCCAGAAAGGCTATGAACTTTATGAAAAATGATGACATTTCGTCCAAGAGTGTGAGACTTTGCTCAGAAAAGCGAGAAATAAAATGTAACCATACTCGGTACAAATCAGTACTTCGTAAGTGGGCTTGTCTAGTCTAAACACACCCTGCATGTTGTGGTGTTTTCCTTCTAGAGAAGAATGTACCATCTATGGAGTCTCTTTTTATAGTCAGCCATTAGGACTTTGGAAACTTTTGGCTAGAATTCTTTAGATTTTTGTAGTGTTTCCTTTTCATAAAGATCATGCTCGATAATCATATGAATTCACATGAAAAACTGCTTGGATTTGTGTTTTATATTTTAATTTTTCCCCATATGAGCGAGTAAAATGTCTTAAGCTGTTAAATAAAAATCTTTAATGATTGAATTTCTGTTCAAGGTTTCAGTTTCTGTGTCAAATATTGAAAATCAAATTTATCTACTCTAAAGATTTTTCAAAGTCATTTTGCTTCAGCTCTAGCAGTGATTTAAATGTAACAAAAGTCATGATTGTTTAATATTTACAAGTTGAGTTTATAAAAATATCTCTCACAGTGTAATTCCTTAATGAATCATGGTGAAAACCATTTGAATATTTTCAAAATTTCAGGCATCTTCTCAATTCCTACTAATCACAACCCGCTTCAAATCATGATGCTTTCCCCTGACCTAACTCTACCTAAATGGATTTATATAGCTCCATGGAGTTGAAATTAGATAGTTTGTAGATTTGGGATCTGACCTTTTTCATTTTGTATAATAGTTTTGTGGTTCACTTCTGATATTGAATATAATATTACTTCTTGTTGCTGAATACTATCTCTTAATTTGGCTGTACCATAACTTTTTTTTTAACCCTTTCACAAGTTAATAAATGTGCATTTCCAGATTTGGCTATTATAACTAGCATTTCTAAAACATGATTGGTTTTCAAACATTAAATAGACATGAGTGCTTTCCTTGGCTAAATATCTAGACGAACAAGGGATGCTGAGGGAGATAGATTTCTGACTGGTACCATAAGTTGCTGAACAGCTTTCCAATATGACTGTGTAACTTTGAAATATATGTGCCTTGGAAGGACTTCAAATGCTCTCTGACACTTACTTTTCCACTTCTTTGATTTTTAGTTAGTTGGGTAGCTTATGTAGAAGCAGACGACTGTAGCCTTCTTCCGCACTTCTTGGATGCGTATGGATGGTGGCCTTCACTTTCCGTTAGGGAGACATGTGCTCAGAGGGTAAAAAGAAGAATGCTGGTAAACAGTCGCATACAATTATATTATTAAACTTTTGGCTTTGTAGTAGGCAGTGTGAAGAAAAGTCGAAGAAAATAGTAATTGCAAAGTAAACTACCAATTCTTTAAATATGTAATGATCTCATACAGTTCAATTAGACAAACCTGATGAAAAGGGGGTGCCAAAGATGTGAGTATATAATTTTATACTCTTTTATTTCAAAGTCATCTATCTTTTCATTTTCTTGTTTTTGAAATTAAAACATAATTATATCATTTCTCTCCTTTTTTCCTCCCATCCCTCCTATGATCCCTCTCTCTGCTCCCTCTCAATTCCATAGCCTCTTTTTTTAATTGCTACACATATGTGCATATAAAGAGTTAAATATACAAATCCAACATGTTCAGTCCATCTAGTATTACATTATACATACATTTTACTTACATTAGTATTAAATGATTTCAGAGCTGACAGATTAGCATTGGATAACCAATTAGGGAGTTCACCCAGTTAATAGCTGCCTGAGGTTCTTTTTTAGGAGTAGGGCTTCCTGAAATTTTCCCTTAATATACTAGCATGCCTGCAAGTATGGTCATTGTTTGGGTCTAGTTTTGGCAGTCATACTGTTGGGGTATTGTGGGCGAAGCACAAGTTCACAGCAGATTCCCTGCTCCTCTGTTCTTTCAATCTTTGTGTCTCCTCTTCCGTCACGATCCTTAAGTTGTAGGTGCAGGATTTGTGTTGTGGATGTATCCACTGACGTTGGGCATCCCATGACCAGTTGTTCTCTGGATTTTGATGAGTTGTGTAGTTCTGTAATGATCTGTACCTGTTACAAGTACAAGTTGCTTTTATGAGGAGTAAGAGATACACTTTCTGTGGATATGAGGCTAAGTTTTTTAAATGTAGCTAGAAATTATAATTGGTTTAATAAACTGAAAGTATAAGATTGCCTTTTAAGACCCATGACCTTATTATCTCTGAGATGTTTGGGCTCCTTTCCAATATCAGGCATGATCTTCCTCCTTGTGAAAGTCCAATTACAGAGCTCCTGTTTACCACCAAGGCATGAGAACATCTATTGCATCCTTACTCATATCGTTCCATGCTGGTCATGGTTGTGAATCTTAGCATCACATCAGACCATCCATTGCTTCCCTGCTTGAAAGTTCACATAGAACTTCAAAGGTGTCTTTCAATGTCTTCCAGTCTCAAATGATCCAATTTAGCTTTGGTCTTCCCACCACTGATGATGCAAGGAAAACCTCCACAGGTTTGGCTAGCTGCTTGGGTTTTAGTTGATTCGAGATGTAGTCAAGTAGACAATCAGGACTATCCTATCATGTCTAACAAGGTTTGTCTTTTAACTTTTTGGTGTTCGATTCACATTTAATGTAAAGCTCTGTTCTTCACTTAATACAAAGCTCTATTTTAGGTCTGCCATCTGATATTTGTTATATTTTGAGTTTTTAAAATGATTGATTTTTTTTTTGCTTTTCTTTTCCTCTCCATCTTTCTTATTTGCTAAGTAGTTCTGATATTTCATTTGCATTATTCTCTTATCCCCATAACTAAATGTGTTTTTGAGAACTTCCCATGAATGTAATATACAGCTTGCATGTACCTTAATTGATCAGAGTTAATATTGAGTTGTTTCATTAGATTACCAGAAGTTTACTATAGAATACTTTTATTGCTCTGTGTATAGGTTCCTAATTTCATGCTGTTTCTTCATCTCCTTTTAATGCAAATAGATCTTGGATTAAATTTAGATACTATAAATAATTTGTTGTAGTGCACTAGTGTTATTATTAATTTTTTAATTTGCCATGCTGGTGATATCACCCCAGCTCTTGGTAAGCAACAGATCCATCACTGAGCTACACCAGTCCTTCATCATGTCATTCTTCTAAAGGTTGAGCTCCAGTCCCACTATGATGTTGAGTTGCTTGGGATCAATCGATGGACTTTGCCTAGTCCCATTCAGTATACTACACCATGACTTCTCTGTCTCTATTACTCTCAGGCCTTCCCAGGGATGTTTCCGTTGTGTGTTTGGTATTTTCCACAGTGGAACAAAAAGATAAAGACCTGGGCAGAGGTTGGGTTCACTGCTTTGTTATTTTCCTAATTTTCAGTTTTTCTGCCAGGTTTGGTTTTCTTTTAGGAGACTAGTCATTTTACTGCTGAGGCCACACATAGTTGGCCTTTAGTCTTTCCATAAAGACTCCCTTTTCTTTCTTCATTTGTTAACTACACAACTTAGGATGTGCACTTTACATTTGGGGTGTCTCTTTGAAAGAATGTTATTATCTTACCTTTTATTGGAAATATCAGATGTGTCTAGGGGTGATTTTAGCTATTCCGGGTGATGAAGACTGTTAATGGCTTGGAATCCTGATGAGCTCTATGATGCCAACACTAGACAGACTATATGGTGCTAATGTAACTCGGCTGCTCAAGAGAAAGAAAGATGTCACTTTATTCTGCAGAAAACATCTGAAATCTAGATAAAGTATAAAGAACAAAGGAAAGGGTAAACGGCTATACCAGGAACTTGCGATTCTAGATTAAAATAACGTCATACTAACTTAGTATAATATAAAAGGTGGTGGTGTCAAGGGACTGGAGAGATGACTCAGCAATTGAGAACATGTGGGGCACAAGTTTCCATTCAATCAAAGCATGCCCACATAAGTAAATAAGTAAATCTAAAAAATATTTTTAAAGAGCGATAATGCCATTAGCTCATGCAAGAAATACTGTACAGATCAGCCTTAAAACTCGGGAACAGGCTACCTTTTTATGTATGAGGAATCCATGAAGTGTTACCAATTCCTCTAGGCACCTGGCAACAGGTAGTTACCTGCCAGGTGCTAGCCGACATATAAGAAAGACTACTGTTCAAGCATCTTCCCCCGCCCCTCTCCCACATGTCCCTGGCCAGCCTCTTGCCCTTGTCCTCTTCCTCTCTCCTCTCTCTTTCTGTTCTCTTTCCCCCTCCTTTCTCTGCCTCTACCTTTTCTTCATGCCCCCTTCCCTCCTACCCAATAAACTTCATTTTATATTAGGTCTGTCACATGGCTTGATTGTTCAGGGGTGCACCTTGGCAGGGCCCACTAAGGTGCTCCCTCATGCCACATTATACTGCACTTTATAAAACACAACGTGAAGTGCTATTGTATTTTCTCTGACTGTAAAGTCACAGAGCTCTTAAATGCATCACTCCCTATGGCACTGGGGGCAGAAGGCCATTTGAAAAATTTCCACATTGAAATTTTGATTAATTAAATTTGTCTCAAGTGGCTGGCTTTCAGTGTCTTTTTCCGTTAGTAATATTCTATAAATCTCTTTTGATAGAAGCTGGATTACATTTCTGAGTATATGAAATATCAGAATTAAGGTTTGGCAACTTCTAGTTTTTCTTCTTTCTTGCATCTATTAATCTATTATTTAAAAAGTTGTACATTTTGTAGTACGCCAATTGCCTTGGTTAGGGTTTTACTACTGTGAACCGACACCATGGCCAGCGCAACTCTTGTAAAGGACAATATTTAATTGGGGCTGGTTTACTGGTTTTGAAGGTCAATCTATTATCATCATGGTGTGAAGCATGGTAGCATCCAGGCGGGCATGTTGCTGGAGGAGCTGAGAGTTCTACATTTTGTTCAGAAGGCAAACAGGAGAAAATTGGCTCTCTTGTGGCCAGGAAGAGTGTTTCGAAGCCCACCCCCACAGTGACACACTTCCTCCAACAAGGGCACACCTCCACCAACAAGGCCACACCTTCTAATAGTTCCACTCCCTGGGACAAGGATACATAAACCAACATACCAATGTTTTATATAACCTCTTGTTTACGTATGTAGGACTCAAATGTCTATGTACTTATTCTGGGGTAACTGCTTTTCATAATAAAATGTCATGTGTATAGATAGACTTAAGCTGTTCTAGCAAAAAATCTGAATTAATCAATTATATAACCAAATGAGTAAGTTAAGCAAAGATTATGTAACTTATGAGAATATTTTATTTTGGTTTATTTGTAATATATAGAAATTTTTTATTTAATTCCAAATATATGTTCATGGCAAGTCGCTACTTGTACAGATATGCCTCATTTAGTTTTGCTTAGTCTTTGAATAGCTTATAAGATGAACTGGCTGGAAGCAATTTGCATAAAATAAAAAACAAATCTTTTCAAACTCCATCAACAATTAAAGTAGGGTTCCTTAATCATTCTATTTTCTCAATAATACATTGTTTTAGTTTAAGAATTTTATTTTTATGTTGTATCCCAAAATTGCTCTTTAATTTTTGATTCGATATACAGCAGTTGCCTTTCCTTTGTGTTTGTCAAATGATGAACTAAATCTTTCAACTCAGAGGTAGAAGGACACTCATCAACTTCTCTCTTCACAAAGAAAGGATGGCTAGTAAAGAGGAACTCACCATTCCAGATACAAGGACTGACCAGGACCCTATTTGCCATGTGATTTTTAGGCTGACAGAGAATCAAAGAGATCACTAAACAATTAGCTTCTCAAACAGCCATAGATTTATTTAGGTAAAATTGAAATTGATGGATATGTCCTGGGAAGTCTTGGGAGTACAAGCTGGTTACATGGGGCTGAATTTAGAAGACTTTCTTCTAACCTGGGTCCAACATAGAGGAAATGAACGTTTCCATGTCATTTCCGCTGAAAGTTACTTCTCAGGAGCCCAAAATGAAAATGATGCTTAAAAATAGTTTAGGTAGAAGTTTACGAGAAAGAGCTGATAGCTTAAGAAAAAACAAAATCAAAGGAAAGGAAATAAATGCAGATAAATCCAGAAGACTATATTTGATAATCATTTTTAACAGAAAAATAAGCATTTTAGTTGAACTGCTGTCACTGGATTGGAGGCAGTGATCCTGACTAGTCAGACCTCAGTGAGGACTTTAATTTACAGATGAGAAGAAAGCTATTTTCATTGGCTAATCTTAGAAGCAAAATGACGACTCAAAGATTCTAGATCTCTTTCTCACACAATGGTCTGCCAGCATTCCTACCATGACTGAGTTGTTGCTACTTCTAATTGTCTTTTTTTTTCCCCAAAACCAATGTGGGTTGATAGGTGTCTAGATGGATGTAGTATGAGGCATGTAGTTTATTTTATTGGTGGGGAACTTGACAATCTGAAATACAGAGTGTGCAAGAGTTGATGAATCCTGAAGTGAGCAAGGGAAAAGCAAAGCTAGGTGAGCCTGAGGCTTTTGGGGCAAGTACTCCTGTAAGAGAGAGAAGAGGAAAATACCTAAGAGAGATATCTCAGTACTGAGTTTGGAGAAATGAGCATTTGAACCCAGAATTGCTCCTGTCTAAAGGAAATATGGGGACAAGTGTGGAGCAGAGACTGAAGGAAAGGCCTTCCAGAGACTGCCCTACCTGGGGATCCATCCCATATACAGACACCAAAACCAGACACTAGTCTCGATGCAAAGAAGTGCTTGGTGACAGGAGCCTGATATAGCTGTCTCCTGAGAGGCTCTGTCAGAGCCTGACAAATACAGAGGCAGATGCTCACAGCCAATCATTGGACTGAGCACAGGGTCCCCAATGGAGGAGTTAGAAAAAGGACTGAAGAAGCTAAACAGATTTGCAACCCCATAGGAAGAACAACAATATCAACCAACCAGACCCTCAAGAGCTCCCAGAGGCTAAACTACCAACCAAAGAGTACACATGGAGGGACTCATGGCTCCAGTGGCATATGTAGCAGAGGATGGCATTGTTGGACATCAATGGGAGGAGAGGTCCTCTGTCCTCTGAAGTCTTGATGTCCCAGTGAGAGGAATGCCAGGGTGTCGAGGATGGAGTGAGTGGATGGGGGAGCACCCTCATAGAAGGATGGGGGAAAGAAAAAGGGGTAAGGAGTTTACAGAGGGGAAACTGGGAAATGGGATAACAATAACATAAAAAAGGAAAAATAAGAGTCACTTTTACATTTGTTTGGGCATAAAGGTAAGTGATTTATATAAAACCGAAAGTCAAAAAGTGGATTATATTAATAACCGTAGCAGTTATAATAATATATACATATATTATTGTTTTTAAAAATTTGTACTTCTATGCTATAATAAAATCAATATCTTTGTGGCTACTTAAATTACATTTTGAAAGTATTAGTGTTTATTTTGTATACATGAACAAGGGTTAAATAATCAGATTTTTTTCCAAACAAACTGCTGCTAAAACTGTATTTGTACATTTTCACAATGAACATACTCTTATGGTAAAGTCACTTTTCTTACATTGATTAAACAGATAACAATATTCTACTTAGAGTTTAAGTGGGAATAAAAAGAAATTGTAAGGAAGGACACGGCTGCTCTTAGGTATGGTGGAGGAGAAAGGTTATTGTAGATAGAAGAGAGAACGTAGTCAGAGGCAGGGGCATCGTTGGAGAGTCCAGTGTGGACATTATCCTGAGCCATGTTAGGAGACAGACAGGGAGAAAAGAGAGAGGGGAAGCCGAGACAGCAGCCAAGAAGGCAAAACGTAAAAGGGGGCGGGTAACCAAAATGGCTGGATTTTATAGAGAAAAGCCATTGGGAGAAGCTGGAGAGTTCCCAGTAGAGGGCTGTAAGCAAGCCATGTCGTGTAACAGGTGGGGACTGAGGGATGCTGGGAGAAACTGGAAGACAGATCCACTTTGATATGTTATATAAGCACCTAAGCCATTTGTCCAGAGGTTCAGACTTCAGAGTTCAAGTACCATCTGTTATCTGTTGATAATTTAAGGATAAAGCTTTGAAATCCGGATGTGACTGAGTTATAGAAGTATCAAGCACATACTCTCCCTTTTGGGATGGTGGGCAGTCATTACACCCTTACAGTCTACTCACTTCGAACCCAAGAAAGGAAGGTCACTGTTCACCAACATGAGCACCTTGCTTCCCTAGTTTTTCAATGATCTTCCGTTATATACATATATATAAGAATTCACTTTAAAATTAAGTACCCCACATCATTTGCATTTTATTTGGGCATTGCATATTTTGCATGGGCAAAAATAAGAGTGGAAGCACGTCTTTGGTCTTAAACCACCATGACACCGCCTATGTCAGTGAGAGGACCAGAAGGGAAGATGGGTTGGAAGGAGACGCCATGAAACTTCAGGAAAATCCATTGGTTTACAGAATCGGAGCCAGTCTGATTAAGGCAAGATGCCTGACTCTGCTAGAGACACATTTTCTTAGTGAAAAATGCTGTAACTTCAGACCTTACACATTCTCCGTGAATAGATGGCATTACTCATTATCACATTCATCAATACTTGTAAAACAACGAGGTGACAGCAAGGGGTCAGGGAAGAACTGAAATAGAATTGAAAAAAAAAAAAGAGAGAGATGATAGTTGCTTAGATAATTTAAATACATGCATCACCCCGCCCCCTTAAAGAAGCAGGAAAAGCCAGCAGTCCCCTTCACATGTTTAGAAGCTGGTTCTAGGTGACAGCCTCTGTTGGGAAGGCAGCAGTGAGCTCAGACTCTCCTCACCCTCCTCCACTTCCTAATTAGAAATGACAAAGCACCCGACTGATACCATTTTGAAATACATAATCAGGGAAGTGATAATTACTTAATCTCATTTTTAGAAATCCATTAACAGGTGTCTCTTTAGTCGTAGAGAAAAGTCTTCATGTACATTGAGTTGTGCTCTCACATGTACAAGTTTCTTTCAAGTAATGGCATTTGAGTGATAGCAGAGTAACTATTTGCCATTAATTGTCTGTAAGATTTAATCAAGTAAAGGCATCATTTATTAATCCCAATTTGTAAAGTCAGAAAAAAAAAAAGGTGAGATTGCTGTTGTTAGTTAAACTTCTTCAAAAGATCTCAGTCTGGGTTAGAAATTGAAAACGAAAGGTGCCTCTATATTGTGGGAGTCCAGGCCTATATTCTCAGTATCCCAGAGATGGAGGCAGGTTCTAGGTCAACCTGGAGATAAGCCTCAAAGACAAACAAACAAACCAAAAAATTCAACTAAACAGCAATATAATCACAAATGTAACCTTGTGTTTGGGGTTTTTCTAACTGAAACAAGACAGACTTACTGCTGAAAAGTGTCAAAGATCATAGAGTAAAATGTCACTGCTTCACTTGAAGATATAAAGAGCAATAATTTCACGACCATTTGTTAAGGTATGTAGCAGCAAAGCTGAAAGGAGATAGGAAATCAAAATTCTCAAAGCAAACCATTCCTATATGACTATGATCTGTCATATTATATATTTTGATATTCTTAAGTAATAAATTGTGCTGAAGCTGTAAAAGCTAGGGAGCACACTGTGCTCTGAGCATTGGTATTTTTTCCAAACTCACCTATTGGAATCTTGCCCTTCAATTTGCTGTTATTAGGGGATGGCACATAAAATATGATTGCATTATGAAGGCACAGGCCCCAGTAGTAGGATAAGTGACCCAGAAAGTCAGCATAAGAGAGCTTGTACCATGTAAGGACTTATTAGAAGGCAATGTAGATGAAGCAAGAAGTGGAAACCTCAACAGAAGCTGACACTCCTGCAACCTTTATGTGGGTACGTCCAACCTGGAAAACTGTAAGAAGTAAAATTGATGTTGTGAAAGCTATCCAGTGTATGATTTTAAATACATTTATGCCAACAAATCAAGACAAGGCAGTAACTTTTTTGTTGTTGTTGTTTTTGTTTTGTTTTATTGTTTGTTTGTTTTTGCTATTAGTGCTGGTGTGACACACCATCCTATATCAAAACTATGGTGCCCTCATAGGGCAGGGTCCTAATGAAGACCACTTTTCTCTTTGTAGTTTACTATCTTTAAAAGCAAGCAAGCAAAAAAAAAAGTGTCTCAAGTGACCACTTCAGTTAGTCACCCCCACAGGACCTATCAATTTGACAACATTGAGACTACAAATTCCATATACTGAATGTAAATTTTTATAGAGTAATTGCTTGTGGTAATCTTTACCTCCAAACCATAGAAGATAACTTAGGACCTGAGATCTCCCTGCTCCACGTGAAGCCATTTCTGCATGTTCCTTTCAGGAGGAAAATCAAGCAGTTTTGTTTACATGCTAATATATTAAAATATTACAAATTTGCTTAAGGTATCTTAAGTCATCTTGAACATTACTAAAATATAAAATCAGATTCAATACCTTTCCTGGTAATGAAAACAAGCCGCCAAATGTTTTGAAGAAAAAGAAAAGGTTCATCAAATAATGGGAGGCAGAAAATGAATTTCTTCTTTATTTGAAGCTTAGTGCTACTCTTGGCAGAAAATTGCTTCACATATTTAACAAATACTTTTGAATGCTGTCTACACTCAGGATCTGTGTAGTGTTAATGAGATCATAGGCGTACATGGAACTTTTTTTATTCAGACTTACACAGTAGGAGATGAAAAATGAATAAAACAGTCCTACCAATGAACTTATATAAAATTATAATTCTGTATAAAATTATAACGTGTTAAGAAGTACAGATGGAATGACTTAGAGTGCTACGAAAGCATAGCATTAACCTAGTGAAGGAACATCAAAGAGTGTGTACTGAGTCAACAGTCAAAATTGGAGAAGGTGGAGTCATTAATGGGGGTGTATTGTGGTAAAAATAATTCTAGTTGAGTAACTTTTTTCAACATATTAGAAAAGATCATTTTATTTAGATAAAATGCTAAACATTGGATTGGTGGTTGTCTGAATAATTTTTGAGGTACTAAATTAAGGAAGAAGGTAAGTTGATCTAGGTTTAGTAGAACAATCTCCATTGCTGAAGTAGACTTGAAATCCCTCAGTACAGTATCATTAAAGACTTGGCAATTAGAATCCTGAGAAGCACAGGATAGCATCCCCCTCCCTACCCAGGAGGTTACGTCCACGTCCTAGTACCTCGAACTTGTGACTGTGGTCTTCATGTTAGCACGTGGAACTGTATAGATGGGACAGAATAAAGTATTTTAAGTATTTTAAGATAAAGATGCAAATAAGATTATCTCAGATTGGGTAGGCTGGAAGGAATGCAGTGAGCCAAAGGGCAAGAGGGACATTGTCAGAGGAGACAGTGATGTAAGATTAGTGACTGGCGTGATGCAGAAGAGGAAGGGAATAGCAACAATCTGGAGGATGCTGTGGGCCATAAAAGCGAAAAGAGGCAAAGGAATTGTTGCTCTGAAGGAAGGCATATGAACAGAGGAAGCTGAGGCCAGTACACCGGATGTTTGAGTTCTGATCCCTAGAACTTAAAAAAAAATGCATTGTTTAACATTTGTGATAATTTGATATGCTAGTAAAGGAAAATTAAAATACAATGGGGACAAGTGAGGTCACTGGTTAAAAACCAACATAAAGATCAACTTTCAAGTAAGATGCTAGGAGAATGGTCCAATATAGAAGACATCAGGCTGCAATGTGGAGAGGGTGGGATCACAGAAGCCAGAAGAAAAATAATAGTTTTTGGTAAGACATGCCTGGAATTTATGTTCTATCCTGAAGAGAACAAAAGTTGAATCTGGAGGGGCTGATAAATTAGAGAAAGCTGAGACTTGGAGTGACCACGTGTTTGGTAGCCATGGAGATGGAGATTTCTGGGTAAGAAGGATCATTTCAATGTGAAACAGCACAGGAGGGTTTGAATCGAAGTGGCAGTCATTGATACAGTATAGTATAAATGCAATCGCCCTGTTCACCTTGCTGAGTGCATCCCCCCTTTTTTTTTCTTTTGCTTCAATACACTGTGTGCAATGCTACGCTCCATTTTCTGAGATACATGCATTGGACTTTCAAGTTAAAATGCAAAAGCTAATGTTTCTTAATTGGCTTTCTGGAGTTGGAGGAAGTTCTAGCAGATGACGCAAAAAAGAGATGACCGTGCAGTGTAGGAGCTCAAGAAATGGGACTGACAGGGTGTATAGACTACTATTCCCTCCTCTCCCATTTGCTATATCCGGGGATTCTCTCCACCCGGTGGAAGAGAATGGTATCTTTGTTGTTGTTTTTGTTTGTTCTTGTTTGTTTTTTTTTTTTCCATTGTGGAATGCTGGGATATGTAGTTTAGCCTAGGTGTCCCATCCTCCATTTCCTTTGACCTTACCCACCTCTCTCCAGGAGTATTTCCTTCCAATGTTCAGTCTGATGTAAAAGCTATCAGTTGAATTGAGTGCTATCTTTGGTGCCATCATTTGTAATGACTCTTTCTGAGGATGGGGATTATGCTGGTGGTTGCTCACTTTCAGAAAATGCCTACAACAATCAACTTACAAAGGGAAATGGTGCATTTTAGCCTATGTTTTCCGAGGTTTCAGTCTATGCTTGCTCACGTCTGTTGATTTCAGGCCTTTGTAAAGCAGTACATTCAAGAAGAGAATGTCTGTTGCAAGGTAATTCCTCACCTTATAGTGTCTAGGAAAAAAAAAAACAGAGAGCCAGAGCCAGTGTCACCATCACACAGTATTGCCTTTGTGTCAGTTAGTTTTAAGTCAACTAGACACAAGCTCCCATTATCTGAGAGGAAGGAACCTGAATTTCGAAAATGCCGCCATAAGATTGGGTGGGTGGCAAGTCTAAATTCCTGATTGATGTTGGAAGGCGCAGCCTACTGTGTTTGGTACCACCTTGGACTGGCTCTGTAGTTGATTTCTATAAAAAAGCAGACTGAGTCATGAGGGGCAAGCCAGGAAGTATTACTCTTCCATGGCCTCTGCATGAGGTTCCTGTCTGGCTTGAGTACCTGCCTTCACTTCCTTCAAAGAATTGTGACTCAGGATATGTAAGTCCTTTTTTTTTTTTTTTTTTTTTTTTCCCCCCGACCAAATTGATTTTGGCCATGGTGTTTTTCACCCTTCAAGAGCACACATTCCTCATGACCTGATTTCCTTATGCAAGACGTTGTCTCCTCAAACACTCATTCCTTCTCAGTCGCACTACAGACTAGTCATTACCGTTATATCTATAACTCTACAGGGTATCTCAGTTCCAGGCCACAGCAAGTTACAGCCTGGAGTCAAACAAATGGTGAGTACTTCTTCCTTCTCCCATTGGGATTTGCTTATTAAATTTCAATATTTTAATCTCTTATTTGGTAACCATTGTAGACTGGGTTTTTTTTTTATATTTTTTCTTTATTCATTTTGTTAAATTCTGTGGAAAAGCAAATTAAATATCACTTACCATCTTAACGGAAAGCTTACAAACAATATTTTACTAGTTACTTCCTTCCATTATTTTTTATAGGCAGTCATCCTACAATTATATTTCAGAACAGGATTAATTATTTTATGAGATTAGATTTATTATTACCACTGTTAGAACTAGCTTGTGTTTTTAATTTCTGTAAAGTGCCTTGATCATGTAGTGGTGGAAACAATAAACATCAAATATAAATATGCCCTTGTGCTTGGCAAGTAATTTATAAATATTTTACATGCACCTGCTACCATATGTATTTCCATATAGATAATACATAGTCAGACTAGCTCTGCAAATAAAAGTGCTGACCACACAAAGTTGTAATTCCTAGGTATTATATGTCTCTTCTCCCTGGGTTTATTTCCCTCTGCATCTTTTCCTGTAATTATTTCCTTAACTCATGCCTGTCAGTTTGACTTTAAGGCAAAAGCAGAGGAAATGTGGTGTTTGAATGTATGCCAGAACAATTTTTTCTGCCTTAGAGAAAGATAATATTTCTAAAAGTATATTCTAGTTTTTATTAATCTACTGCTCCAAAATATAAATTATTACCTATTCTTTGCTAAACTTCATGTAAGTATACGCAAAATAAAGAACAAAACAAAAAAAAATCCTATAATTATATCATAGCATGAAATACCCATGAGAGTTAGTTCATGTGCCAATGTACAACTCATATTTCATTCAGTGTGGCATTGCATTATAATTTTATTTTCATTTATACATTTTTGACCTAGATGGGCATTTCTATAAAAATTCAGTCAGACTCAGAACAGAATCATGTGTAGGACCATGAGGTCTGACTGCACTGTATGCACACATTTATGTTCTTGTGCACATACACTCATTTAAGCACACGCAGTAAGTCAGATTTCTGATATTAGGGGAATGCACACACTGGCCTGGAAAATTATCCAATCCAAGAGAATCAGGGAGGTAAGATGATTAGGTACCAGCATGGCTAGCACATCTGGGACTGTTGGCTCATTTTTCCATCTTTCTTGAGCATAAAACTATTTCTTTTTATTGTAATATGTTATAGCTACAAAGTGACCTTTTATCATAATCTATCAATAATGGAAAATTTCATTTATTTTTGTTACAAGAAGACTTACAGCCAATTCGATTCATGTAATTGAAATTTTAAATCACACCAACAAGCACAAAATTGATATTATGAGTAAACTATTAAAATACTTTAATTTTATTTTAACCTATACAAGTATCTAGAATTATCAAAAAACCCAAATAACTTCTAGGTTCAAATTTCAACCTATGACAGATCCCTAATGAAAAATCAATATAGAATCCATAGGTAATTTCATGTATATATTAGCTTGGGATGAGGAATTTGCTGTCTATATATGGAAGCTAGAAGCCATTTAGATTAACATGAATCTGAGAATACTCATTCTTTATTTGTTGTCTTGGCATAGTCCTTTTCTTTGGGGGATCTGAATGTATTATTAATACTATGTAAATGTTTCTGTTCAAAAATAGATGTATTTCAGTACATTTCTTCTTTTATAACTCACTGTTACAATACTGCTAATCATGGTTAGAACTGAATTGTTTGAATACTCGAGTCTTGTTGGATCTTCCAACATTAGTTCAAATAATGTGTGCATAGGCTTTCCCACATTTTATGTGTAGCTACAACATAACTTGATGGGATAATCTTTGTCAGTCATAGTCAATTCCTTTGTGATTTCTCTGAAAATTCTCTGCATCAAGTTATTTATGTACATTTTGCCAATAATACTCTAGGAAATCATTTACCTTGGGCACTATATTCTCTTTGGAGAATTAATTCGTACTTCTGATATCTTCTATTTCATAAGGCCATAGGGAAGTCAATATTGAAAAGCCCATCACCTATCTCTGTTCTATGCCACACTCAAATCTGTGGATAGCCCATTCTTGTAAGAAAACTTGCTCTCCAAGTTCTGTAGGTCAATTCTGAGTAACCAAGTAGTTAATCCAAACAAGTTACACAGGCAAATCAAGTACATGTTGAATTATGATCAACTTTATCATCTGTCGAGTCAAGAGTTGAAATATCTAAATTCCAAGGAATGAAACAAGTCGTTTGCTTCACCTACTGATTAAACAGTAAAGCTTCTTACGTAATTGCATGTACTATCTGTTTTTTAAAAGAGATAGAGACACTGAGTATGAGAACGAAAGGTAGTTAGAACAAGGACTGAAGGAGCTGAAGGAGTTTGCAACTCCATAGGAAGAACAACAATATCAACCAACCAGAATCCCCAGAGCTCCCACGGACTAAATCACCAGCCAAACAGTACACATGGAGGGACCCATGGCTCCAGCTGCATATGTAGCAGAGGATGGCCTTGTCTGGCATGAATGGGAGGAGAGGCCCTTGGTCCTGTGGAGGCTCGATGCCCCAGTGTAGGAGAACACTACGGGCACTGAGGCAGGAGGGGTATATGAGTGGCAGCACCCTCACAGAAGCACGGGTGATGGGCAAGGGGATAGGAGTATAACTGTGAAGGAGGAAAACATTAAAAATGTAAATAAATAAGATAACCAATGATAATATTTTTAAGAGATAGCTTTGCATTTTAAGCTATAGTCATTAAAATAGGATACTGCTCTGGCTAAAGTTCATTGGTTGTCTATCTGATTGGATAGATACATTATTTTAGGAATAAGCTGTATGAACCACCTTCTTAACTTCAACATTGTTACCCAGCTTACAAATACGTCTCCTGTTCTACTTGTCATTTTAATAGAGCTAAGATATCGTGTAGTCATGTTACTGATGGAATTTTGCCATGTAAGCACTCATATGGCACAGTCTTAATAAAGTTACGCATTTCTAGCATCCTGTAAAAGTTACTTATTTTGTAATTCATCTAAACATCAGAAAATAGTAGGTCATTATGGGCTTAGGCCAACTCTTGGCTGCTTTCCTTGAAAGCAAACCAAGTTAAAAGATCACTGGAAAACTACAAAATCATAACCAAAAGAGAAAAGTTCATGGTGATGAACGTTTTTCCCTAACCTAGTGATCATTCTTTATGCTTTGTCTTTTCTATTATATTAAGACATACAAGCTCTTATGCCTTAGCCCTCAGTAGACTAAATCTTTCAAAGAGTGAGTTTGAGGCAGTTTTGCAAGCAGCTGAAATCATAGCAACAGTCATAGTTCAGCATTTCATTTGTATGTGAGTTTAAGAAGTTCAAATTATTTACTGCTTCTTCCTGTACCCAAGCAAAGCTCCATGTGTGTTTATGTGAGTGTAATAATCTGTTAGTAGAGCATGATTATGATTGGCTTTCCCTGGTGGCTACTGATACCTGTACACTCTCTTTAGGACAGAAGCGCTGCGAACCAAGCAAGACAACTCAATTGTATTTTCCTTAGAAATGATTAGCTCACTGGAGCAGCAGGCTTTGTTTTTTATTTATCTATTTCAGAGGAAGATTGTCAGCATTAATACATTCTTAAAAGATTCTCTGAAAAGAACATGAATAACCAAGATGTTTAAGTCATTGTGAAGCTGCATCATAATTGATAGATTACTGCATTTATTTTCTACTCACATGTACTTAGTCTTTCTGAGTAAATATTTTTTTAAAGAACTGAATCCTTATATATATATATGTATACACACACACACACATACACACATATATATATATTCATACATTTGGGAAACAGAAAGGTGGAATCAAAGGGCAATGCGGATCATCTTCAGCTAGTCAGTAGATACAGAGCAGGTATATTTTTGAGGTGGCATTGACAACATAATGAAGATCAGAAAGCATCCACTGTTGGGGAAAGCAAGTGGTTGAATGCAGAAAGAGTTTCCAGTGGAAGGCAGGCAGAAACGGATGTTGGCTAGGAGACGAAGGTAGGGAGATGCTGGGGAAGACATTTGAGATGGGTCAGCTGGGTGCAGCTTCTGTTGAGAGAGAAGACAGGAGACTGTGAACATCCGCCAGGGCAGAGCTAAGGAGCATTTGATACAGGCCAGCTTTTGTTGGCAAGAGATGGGAAAAGAATGAGGGCTGAGACAGGGGTGTTTTGTATCAAGCGGTAAGAAAAAGCAGGAGATTTTGTTTTGTATTTTTTCCTCCTTCCTTTTAGCTTTCTCCCTTCCATTTTCCTTCCTCTCCTCTTTCTTCCTTTTTAAAAATATATCTTGTGTAAAGATGTATTTGAATTTTTAAAGAGTTAATACATGCCTTCTGCACTGCACTCAAAACACAAAAAATAAATAATGAAGAATGTCCTTCTTTCCTGCCTTCCTCCATCCCATGCTTGCTTTTTCCCTCCACGAAGCCAGGTATTGTTTCCCCCAAAGCCTTTATGAATTGTTTCAGAGCTCTTCTGTGCATTTGTGATTATACATCCACGCTTGCAAAGACTTTTAAAAATAACTTGTGTTGAGACTTTGCATATATACTTGACAAGTTAATTAGCATGCTAGCTGCACTAGATTAAAAATCCCATTAATTAATTTGATGGGTCATTTGATTGTATAGCTCTAAAAGAAAATGCAGGCCTTCTTTTGCAGACAACAGTGAACTCTCTTCTGATATTCACATGAATAATCTCCTTTAAGAGATAAAAAGTATTATTAAAGTACGTTAGTGCTTAGTGTTCTGGGTATGTCTGAAGACCATTAATCTGGGTCTATCCAGAGTTCATTTTAATCACCAACAATGTTCTTTTAACCCAGTAAAATTTTCGCTTATGAAACAAGATACTGATGTGTAAAAATCTAGCTTGACTAAAGAATGAAAAGGACTATAGTAATATTGTTTAATTTTTTTAGTAAGCACAGACAATGTCTTAATCCTTTTTCAACTGCGGATTGTGGCTATCCCATGCAGCGAAACATCCCGTTTCTACTTTCTGCTGGTGTATGCTGCAGTAAAATTGTTACTTCAATAATTCCTGGAAGAACAGAATATACGATGCTTTCATAAATAAATATTAGTGCATTAGTCTTCTTCTAGCCTTAGCCAGATTTTTCTGGCTCCATATTTCCCTAGGTGGCCAGAAGAACACAATCCCTGATATAAAAACTTGGCTGGCTCAGATACATATCTGATCAAAAATAACGTTCTCATTTGCATAATGTTCCTGTGTTTCTGTTGGTAAAATATGGAATAGTGCGCATCTAATAGGCATAATAAAATAACCTCACATGTGACTGTAGCCACTAGGTTGTAATTTGTGGTTGTGTTTTGCTTGTATGGAACACTTTCTGATATATACTTGTTCAAGAAGTAGCCTTTGAAAAGCATAAAAATTTGGATTAAAAATAATGATTATGCCATCCTCAAATTCAAGTGCCTCTTAATATGATTTGCTGTCCCAAATATTTAGAATTATATAGCAAGAATTAAAAAGAGAATAAATTTCAAAAATATTATGCACAATATTGTTGAATTATAATTTTCCACCTATAAGGAGCTAGCTAGTGTACACTGGAATATAATAACTATCTTATATTTCAAATAGAACTGCTACTGTTCATGGAGAACCCTAGTATACTAGTATTATTTTACAAAATAAGTGTCTCATTATGTCGATCTCAAAATTATATTAATGACCTCTACATACTATTCTGAATTAATAATATGTCCTGCAGAAGTCCTCTAGAATAAAAGTTCATCAGTTTTGTCTTATCTAAAGGGCTAAGAACACATAATAAACATTTTTTAAATGAACAAATAGAACATTAGCTATAAGCTATGCTTAAGCATTTATTTTGCATTTTAACTTTGATTTTCTCTTTACTTGTAGGAACTAAAAACTACATATAAGATGAGAAGAAGATTTTTTTTCTGGTTTGATTAGTGTAATACATTCTAGCTGCATGAAGCAAAGTATAAACAAATATTCACAGATTAATGGTGTCACTTTCCCCATGCCTCATTCCCCTAGTAGAAAGAGACTATAAATATAGGAAAGCTGTGGTTTCTATGAATGATAACAACAATAGTGTATTTTTTAAAGAAATAGAGAACAGGAAGGCTAGAGTCAGCCATAGAAGCTGAGAGAGAAAGATTGGTGTTCAGAGAGTCTTGTTTATGCTAATGAGATTGCCATTAATAGGCCTGTTAATACAAAGTGTCCCACAGTACCATGCACAGTTCATCATAAGCTAATGAAAGAGGTGCTTTAATTAGGAAGATAACAAGTTGTTGAGAGGGAGAGGGAAAAGGGAAAGAGTCCAAATCACCATAGCTATACACACAGAGGGATGGCTGCCAAGTGAGAGGAGGGCTAGCAAGAAAGGATAGAGCCAGCCAACTGCACAGCCTTACAAGACTAGAAATCCAAGAAGTGACAGCATCCTTTGGGAGAAAGGGTACCCCAGAGTGTTAAATATCACAGGGCCGCCTGGTCCTCCATTGTAAGATGATTTAACATTAAGCCAACTAGGTCTCTTATTTGCCAGAAGAATATCAGATTATCACAAATTTGAGGATAAATCACTAAAATAATCTTCCATTTATTGTCCCTACTATTGCTTTAATCTTGAAATCTGTAATAGTTTCTTGACATGCCTTGGAGAATCAATGGCCTATTATCTGAAAGAGGAGAAAAGGGGCAGCCCAGCTCTAAGGAAAGCCTGCCAACCACTTGACTACGAACGAGGACACTGATTACCAGTAAGACCCAAGCTCGCTGGAGATGAATAGATAGAAAATGGGATGTAAATATTGCATCTGACTAAAAATCAATGATGCTGCATATCTCTCAGGGATCTTTTCTTTTTCATTATGTCATTATTCATGCTTTCTTCTCCTGGTGACCCAGAGAAACTATTTAATATGAGAAGATAATGCTACACACAGGCAAGATGCCGATAAAAAGAAATTTCTATTTTGTAAGAGAGGCATTGATTTTCACCTACGTATGGTTGATTTTTTTTTCTTCTGTAAGGCAAAAAGTCCTCACTGAAATTAATAATGAATCTCTAGAGTTAGGGTGGATGAGGACAACTCAGCTCTTGCTTAGTCACCACTAATGTGACTAAGAGCCAGGTATCTCTTCCCTGAAAGATGTTAAAATATTTACAAGTTTTTCCTCCATTTAATTGTTTTCTTTCCTATTGAAATTAATTATAAAAATTAAGTCTTCTTTTATAAATGTGTTTTTATTTCATCTAATAATTTTATATGACTTTAAAAGTTTTGTATGAGTGTTAGGTTGGTATTTAACTATCATTTAGTAAGAAAGTAAAAATTCTTTATGGTACAGAGGGTTTAGTACATCTTAGATTAAGTCACCATTATAGTTTGGGTCAGTGATCTCCAAAGTGCCATTAGAAGAGGTTTCTGGTCCCAGCTAAACACACTACTGGGAGACTGTAGAGCTGTTAGAGACTCAAACATAGAGGGCGGTAGTCTGAACATGTGGGTTGAATCCTGGAAGGGAACATTCTTGTCCCCTTCTCACTTTCTCTCTCTCTCCCTCTCCTTCTCCTTCACCCTCTCCCTCCCCCTCCCCATCTCCCTCACCCTCTCCCCATCTCCCTCTCCCTCTCCCTCCCTCTTCCCCTCTCCCTCTCCCCCTCCCCATCTCCCTCACCCTCTCCTCCCTCTCCCCTTCTCCCTCTCCCTCACCCCATCTCTGCTTTCCTGCTGCTATGAAGCAGTGGCTTCTTTCACTATATGTCTGCCATAGTGCCCTACTTTACTACAAGCCCTAAGTGATGGGGTCCATTGACTAAGGACTGAAACTCTGAGCTGAAATAAACATGGCCTTTGGAAGGAGAAACTAAGGTCATGTTGAAAATAGTATATTTGCTTTATAATTTCAGACCTTGTTTTGAACCCTCCTTAATTTCCAGGACTATGAATCCTCATCTCTGAAAAGTAAATTTATTTACTGTTTTGAAAATTTCCTATAGTTTACTCATATTGTACTCCCAATGAACTCCTCCTCCTAACTCCTCCCAAACTCATCCCCTCATCTCCCTAGTCCTCACAAATTTATTCTTCTTGTACTCTTTTTTTTTTTTCATCATATCCCATGAACCCAAGATTTTGCTACTGTTGTATTTCTTGGTGCGGTGCTATCCACTGGAGAATATTTGAAATACTGAGGGCCACACCCACTAAGAAAATTGACTCTGCCCTAGAAGCCATCAGTCCTTAGCTCTTCAGTTAGGAGTGAAGGCTAGGGAGACCTTTCCCACTCCATGCTGGGATGATGACTGGCTTGATCTTGCACAGGCCTTGTGCTGGCAACCATAGCTGCTGTGAATTCATGAATGGAAAAGGGATTTTAATTTTACTTTTTCTTTTTTTCTAGTGCTTTATTTAAGTTCTTATGAGAGAGAAAGAGAGAGAGAGAGAGAGAGACAGAGACAGAGACAGAGACAGAGAGATAGAGAGACAGAGAGAGAGAGAGACAGAGAGAGAGAGAGAGAGAGCATGTGCGCACATGCGCGTGCCACAGCACTCATGTATTCTGGGAATTGAATCCAATTTACCACGCTTGCTTAGGAAGTACCTTTTCCCTGCTTTGCCATCTCATTTCACTTCTACCATATTTTTGAGATAGGGCCTTTCACAGGAATTGGCTATTTCAGCTAGACTGACTGGCCAGCAGTCTCTTAGGATCCTCTTGTCTCTGCCTCCCTGCTACAGCCTATGAATGAAGGGTTACAGATGAGTCAACTAATCTGCTCCCACAATTATGGCCTTAACCCATCAGTGAGGGTGGTCTCATGATTTAATCACCTCTGAAAGGTCTTATCTATCCGTCATAGCACAGAACAATCACACTTCAGCAAGAGTATTGGGATAGCCATTCAAAAATGGTGCCCAGTAAGCTTTCACCTTTTTCTCAAATTTTTCATTCTGCTATTTTGATTACTGTTTGATAAGTTGTCTATATATTTATTGAGAGAAGAACCTCATCTCTATATGGTCTGTGCTCAGGTTTCACCTCCAAAATGGATTGCTTTTCCTTTGTCTTTAGATTTTATTTGCCTTCTTTACGACAGTGCAGAGATGGACTTGATGCTGGAACATCCTCAGTATTTGTGCCCTGCCATTGCAGCTCCCCCCAGCATCTCCTCTGAGTGTTGTGTGTATTCACTGCCTCTAGTTCTCAGCTTCACTCATGCTTTAACCTTTTTAATTTAGCTTTGGCTCTTGCCACCCATAGAAACTATGTTTGCCAAAGCAAGCAGATTTGCTTGCTTCAAAATTAACTCTTTCCTTATTTTATTCCCATTGTTGACTCTCTGTTTTGCTAATTAACACCACACTCTTTTTCTGTTATCCCATCTGATATTGCAATCACAGATTCCTCTGTAAAACTCTGAAATTCTGGTATTTCTACGGGTCCTATTTTTAAAGTTTTTTTTTTTTTTATTTAAGTGTGCATATTTTCTGTCAACTCTCACTCATATTTCTTTTTATAGCTTTACTAATCCTCTGTCTAAATACTGACCACCCATGAATTCAACTTTCTCTGGATGATTCTCTACTCGATATAATATATAGAAATCCTACCTTCTGTAAGATATTTTTTAGCTATCCAATGGTTCTGTCAAAGTCAGAAGTCCACAAATGAAGTTCTGTTTTCTACCAACTTTGTGCCTTCATCACCAAGCACCTGAGTATCTCCTGGATTGCTGCCTGCTTTAACTTTAGAGTGCCTATATACGCTGTCATTCATGCTTCATACTTCGTCTACTCTACTCATTCACTTTTTCATCTTTTTCTTGTTCTATATTGAGATCTCCTCTCAACTTATTGTCCACACCACAATGATTTTTCTAAACAATAAATGTAAATTTGCCTTGTTACTGGACTTAAAGTTACTCAACAGAATGGATACAGAAAATGTGGTACACCTACACAATGGAGTACTACTCAGCTATTAAAAACAATGAATTTATGAAATTCTTGGGGAAATGGATGGATCTAGAGAATATCATCCTGAGTGAGGTAACCCAATCACAAAAGAACACACATGGTATGCACTCTCTGATAAGTAGATATTATCCCAGGAGATCGGAATATACAAAGTACAATCCACAAACCACAAGAAACTCAAGAAGAAGGAAAACCAAAGTGTGAATACATCGCTCCTTCTTAAAAGGGCAAACAAAATACCCATGGAAGGAGTTGTAGAGACTAACTATGCAGCAGAGACTAAAGAAAGGACAATCCAGAGACTGTTCCACCTGGGAATCCTTCCCATATCTAGTCATCAAATCCAGGCACTAGTGTGAATGCCAGCAACTGCTGGCTGACAGGAGCCTGATATAGCTGTCTCCTGAGAGGCTCTGCCATTGCCCAACTAATACAGAAGCAGAGGCTCACAGCCATCCATTGGACTGAGTACAGGGTCTCCAATGAAGTAGCTAGAGAAAGGACCCCAGGAGCTGAAGGGTTTGCAGCCCCTTACGAGGAACAACAATATGAACTAACTAGTACCCTCAGAGCTCCCAGGGACTAAACTACCAACCAAAGAGTACACATGGTGAGACTAATGGCTCCAGCAACATATGTATAGCAGAGGATGGCCAAGTCGGTCATCAATGGGAGGATAGGCCCTTGGCCCTGTGAAGGTTCTATGCCCCAGTGTAGGGGAATGTCAGGGTCAGTAAGCAGGAGAGGGTGGGGTGGTGAGCAGGGGGAGGGGAGAGGGAACACGGATTTGTTTTTGTTTTTGTTTTTGTTTTTGTTTTTTAATTTAACTTAATTTTATTTTTTTGGAGAGGAACCTGGGAAAGGAGATATTGTATGACATGTAAATAAAGAAAACATCTAGGGGCTGGTGTCCTGAGTGGACCTTGGGTGCAAGCTCTACAGCCAGTCCCACAACACCCAGAGGAAGCTCACTCCCCTGTGCTCTGACACTCTCAGGATCAGAGATGAGGAGGACCCAAGATCTTTCCCAACACCTGGAGTAATTGGGACCAGCGGGACCAGGGACACAGGAACTCCTCCAGCAGAGTGGCTTGGGTTTCTTCAGGTCTCTCTGGGCTGATGTCCTGATCGGACCTTGGGCCCAGGCTCCACAGCCCATCCCACAACACCTAGAGGAAGTTGCTGCACTTCCAGGTGCTCTAACAAGCCCAGGGTCACAGGATCACAGAGTCACAGGATCACAGAGACAGCTTGACTCTGAGGAGTTCTGATACAACCAGGATCACAGGAAGGACAGACTCCACTCAGATTTAACAAGGGCAGGTAGCACTACAGATAACCAGATGGCTGGGGGGGGGGGGAGAGTGTAAGAAAATAAACAACACAAACCAAGGTTACTTAGCATCATCAGAACCCAATTCTACCACCATAGCAAATCCTGAACACATCATTACACCGGAAAAGCAAGCTTCAGATCTAAATTCACTTATCATGGTGATGATACAGGACTTTAAGAAAGATGTAAATAGCACCCTCAAAGAAATACAGGAGAACACAGGTAAAGAGCTAGAAGCTCTTAAAGAGGAAAGAACTACAGGAAATACAATCAAACAAGTGAAGGAAATGAGCAAAACCACCCAGAATCTAAAAATGGAAATAGAAACAATAAAGAAATCAGAAAGAGAGAGAACCCTGGAGATACAAAAACTAGGAAAGAAATCGGGAGTCATAGATGCAAGCATCACCAACAGAATACAAGAGATAGAAGAGAGAATCTCAGGGGCAGAAGACACCACAGAAAACATTGACACAACAGTCAAAGAAAATGCAAAAAGCAAAAAGCTCCTAACCCAAAACATCCAGGAAATCCAGGATGCAATGAGAAGACCAAACCTAAGGCTAATAGGTATAGAAGAGAGTGAAGACTACCAATGTAATGGGCCAGTAAATATCTTTAACAAAATTGTAGAAGAAAACTTCCCTAAACTAAAGAAAGAGATGTCCATGAACATACAAGAAGCCTACAGAACTCCAAATAGACTGGACCAGAAAAGAAATTCTTCCCATCACATAATAATCAAAACACCAAATGCACTAAACAAAGAAAGAATTTTAAAAGCAGTAAGGGAAAAAGGTCAAGTAACATATAAAGGCTGACCTATCAGAATTATACCAGACTTCTCACCAGAGTCTATGAAAGCTAGAAGAACCTGGGCAGATGTCATACAAACCCTACAAGAACACAAATGCCAGCCCAGGCTACTATACCCAGCAAAACTCTCAATTACCATAGATGGAGAAAACAAAATATTCCATAACAAAACAAAATTTACACAATATCTTTCCACAAATCCAGCCCTACAAAGGATAATAGATGGAAAACCTCAACATAAGAAGCAAAACTATACCCTAGAAGAAGCAAGAAAGTAATCTTTCAGCAAATCCACACAAATCTAATTCCACCTCTTACAACAAAAACAATAGGAAGTAACAATTACCTTTTCTTAATATCTTAATATGAAAATTAATATTATCAACATATCCTACTTGATTAAAATCCAAAAATATGAGGAATTAGAAATTTGTTGATTGTCATACAATGGTCTCTCTAATTTGGTAATTGGAGAAATAGTTCCAATATTGTATAATCTATACACACTTTCAGCTTGTTTGTTACAGCGTCTTGCTGTGTACAACATAAGGGTCTTGAAATCTTGCTTCTCCTATCTCAGCCTCTCTATTAGTAGTATTGTTTATTTCATGTTTTTACACTAAACTATGGTTTTCAGAACAGCTTATATATTTCAAAAGTATTTATATACCCAAGGGAGACATAGACAATTAACTTGGGAGGTGGCTTGTAGGAAAGAGAACAACAAAGAGTGAGACTGAGTTCTTTGCTTGATATTTCTAGCTCTTGTATGAAGTTTGAAGAAGAGGACTTTATAAGTTACTCTTTCTCTGAGATGAATGCTTTTCCAAATTATCACAGCCAATGGACCAGATTCTTACCCACACCTAATGTCTGTGCCACCCTCCAAGCAGAACCATTGTTCATTGAAACATTTGGTGAATGACTTTATGGATCGACTATCTTAATACACACACCATTTCTTAAATGAATGTAACCTTTTCTCTGTGGCCTGAGAATAAAGTCATTCACTCAAGTCAAATAGTTTTGACCAAAGCAATAACTCTGCATCCAAAAATCGTGCCTACAATTCATTCCTCAGCGTAGCAGAACTGTCAACTCTCAGCTTAGCTACGATGGAGGTAAAATCCTTTGGTGATGTGAGGGTTATTGAAGTACAGCCTTATTACAATGAAATCCAATGTCTAAAAATTGTTCTTATTTTGGGCTTGTACCACAGTAAGAGCCAAGATTTTAAACTCTACTAAACACAAAGCAAACAAACAAACAAAAAGACTTTACATATCTATGTTCGTTTAAGAAAATACTTGTAGTGATGTATTATTTTGATATATACAGTTAATATGTTTGGAGTTATTTAAAATTTTACATTGAGAAAAACATGTATTTTCAGTATTGATGTAGACAAGCATCTACATAACACTGTTAAATTGATTGTTGTTTTATATCAAACATCTTTTATAATACTCATTTTTATTGTTATAATATTTTATAAATTTTAAGGAATATGAAAAAAAGATATTGTAGGTATTAAAGAGGGGGTCTCTGGGAGGAGTTGGGGTATACAAAAGGGAAACAAGAATGTGATTTAATTCTATTTACTTAAAATATGTTTTTAAATGTTAGCAAATTCAGATAAATTGAAATCATGTAACTTTTCTCATCATAATGCAATAAAAGTTTAAAAAAAAAAAAAGAGGAATCATCTAAGGAAAAAAAAAAAAGTTACTCAGCAGCTTTTAGTTGTGTGAAGGGTGAAGACCAAACTCACACCATCCTTTTTTATCAGACTGTCTTCATCCTTTTTGTTTCTTATTTGTTTTGCCTTTTCTTCTTCTCCATCCACACTCTTTCATTTACATAGTCAAATAGCTTCTTTCATCCAATTCATCACTTTCTTCTTCAGCTCTACTCTTCAAGCCTTTGAAAGGCTTGCATTTTCTTAATGTTCCCAACCCATTCCTGCTTTCTCTCGACTCTTCACATCTTCCCTAGTTAAGTCTTATACCATTCAGGCTCAGACGTAACTTCTACTGGGGAACTTTTCTTGGCATAATAGAACTGGATTGCAGATTCTTTTTCTGCTTCTACAGCAATTAATATTTCATTTACATAATATGTGTCACATCCTATTGTACTTTTCTATTTTTGCCCTTTTTATCCCCTATTAGACTGTCAGCTCCACTGGGGAAAGAATAGTTTGTTTGTTTTGACTATAACGTTCTTGGCACATAGTGAATTCTGATAATTATTCAACACTTGAATTTAGAAAGAAAAGAATAGGATGATACAGGCAGAATCAAGTTGGTGGAGGCAAGATCAAAAGAAGATCCAAAGTACATATAAAAACCAAGGACAAGGGAGTAAGAAATTAGAGTCAGAAAGATTTTATACATACCACATATAGGCCTATACAGAAAAACTTCACACACAAAACTCTGGGTGCACTCTAGAACACATTCTTCATTTGACTTCTCTAAATTTGAGATATATGTCATTGGTCACAATGTCGAGGTACGTTGTTTGTTTTTTATTTTATCTCGACATTTCTATGAAGTGAGTATCTTTAAACACTGCTCAGTCTAGGCTAGCCGCCAAAGCATGATCCTTGACTTCTGGAAACTCATACTCCATCAAATGAAAATTCCTCATACTTAATTCAAAAATATGAAATAATCCAGTTAACATCTAAAATCTTAATTCATCCAAATGAGTGTAGAGAAGGCAGCTGCTTGTGCTATGTGTCTACCCCTCTAAGTGCTTTGCTTCTGTTTGAAATGTCCCATGATTCACCTGGACGTATCTAGACTAGTGGGAATTGCATTTTTTACTGTTTAGCAAATTATACATATGCTAGAACAATCTATAATCCTTCTCGAATCTAATTTGTGTTGATCCTGTCAGACCAAAAACATAGAAGATATAAGCCCCAGGTCAGACTCTAACATTGATATACACAGTACTGGTAAATTCCTAGTTCAACTTAGAGCAACAGCTTACCTCATAATTGATAATACCATAGAATTTCCAAAACATTAAGCTTTGAATTATCTATTCAAAAAAACACAATCAACAGAATAAAAACACAATCAATAGAATGGGAGAAAATTTTTGAAAATTTAATCTATATACAGAAGTCCTATAGCTAACAACACAAGTAGATTACCTGATTTAAATTAGAAAAAATATGAATTTTTTTCAAATGATATACCAAAGCATCTCTAAAACACATGAAAATTCCTAGAAAAGGTAAGCCAACATCACAATGAATTGTCACTTTAGACCTGTCAGGCTGGCCACCACTAAGTAGCCAAATAAAATAACAAGCATTGATGAAGATGTTCTATAAAGCTATTTTCATTACTGTAACAAAACACCAAAACAGTTTACTTATTTAAAAAGGAGAGAGACTAGTCTAGCTCAGTTTTTGATGCTCGAAGTGAAAGCAGGAGAGTCCCAGTTCCACAAGGGTTCCAGTAGCTCATGGCAGAGAACGTGGCAGTGAGAATTACATCTCAGTCCAGTTACATCTCAGTCCAGAAGACAGAAAGAAATCACAGATTAAGCTTGGGCTCTCATAACTTACTGTCACGGGAAGTCACTCCAAGAAGTCAGAACTGTTCTTTGAGCACAATGGTATCACTGACATAAGGGCCGCTTGGTAGCCACATCTTTAAGAATGCCATTTTCCAATACCATTATCCTAGCATAAGCCACTGTGAGCAGCAATGAACACCCAAAGCACAAGTAAGGGAGGTGAGAGTTCTGCCTTGCTGGTGGGGATATGAGATGAAATTACAGCTATGGAAAAGCATGGAGTCAGACTCAAAACATGATCCAGAAATTCCAGTTCTCAATGATGCATATACAAGCCCAAAGAGCCTAGAGATTGGAAAAACTCTTTATCCACTTATGTTCATAGCAGCATTGTTCTAAAACATGGAAAACACCAAGGGTCTGTCAGTGTGCATGGAGTTAAACACAATATAGCCTGATAGCATCTTACTCTGCTCTGTCATAGACTGCAAAGTGGATGAACCTTGAGGATACTGTGCTAAGAGAAAGAAGTTGGTCCGAAGGAGACAAAACACAGAGAGTCTATTAATTTGAGGAACATAGTACTCAAAGTCAGAGAGGCATGAGAATGGTGCTGGCCAGGGATTGAGAAAGATACAACAGGGAGCTAGTCCAGGAATGTCGAGTTTTATTCTGTAAGTCAGCATGCAGTTTGTTAATTGACTATACAACTATGTGAATGTTCATAATGTACACAATTTCACACAAGTAAATGGTTATGGTTATAGAGATAAGTCATAAACATATTTTTTCCATAAAATGAAAAATTCTTAAGGGCAACATTGTTTTCAGAATGAATATATGTGTGCTCTTTTATTTTAAGAAGTCATGAAGATGCAACAGAAACATGTAGATTTCCATTTCTAAATATTTGCTTATCTCTCTTCCACTTTGAAAAAATATTATCAAGTTTTAAGGAGGAAAATATCTTTTACTGCTGAATTTTGTTGCTTTTTTAGTTGTGTTATAATTCCATAAAAACAATAATTAAAAGATGACTACAGTATATCTATTAATAATACTGACAACATAATATTTCTATTTCATTGGGGTATTTAGAAAATGAAAATAGAATAGTATTGGGAATGCATGATGTTTGTGCCTTTTTATTTTTCCAAGACAGAGTTTTTCTGTGTAGCCCTGGCTGTCCTGGAATTTACTCTATAAACCAGGCTGGCCTTGAATTCAGAAATCCCCCTGCCTGTACCTCCCAGGTGCTGAGATTAAAGGAGTGCTCCACCATTGCCCAGTTTATGATGTTTGTTTCTTAATAGTATTGAGTTACAAGCTCTATTGAAGTTATGAGATTTGTTGTAATCAAACATTGCTTATAAATTTGTAAGTAAGCTGGCTGAGATTAATTGCTGAGCATTTGTCAATAACCTTAGAGAGATGCCCACACAACAGATAGCAATATGTGGTGTTAAGGTTTTGAGAACAAAGGTAAAATGAAGTCTAAAAGCAAAGTGTCCCCTGTTTAGTGTCAGTGGCCCCAGAGGATGACTGGATTGCTCCACATGAGAGTCCTGACCCAGAAACTTCCAGATAAACTCTGTCTCCTGAGCTGCAGAAACTATGAGAATTTTCTCTTGTTTAAAGATAATAAGATATGGAGCTAATTTACTACACATTGATTGATAACAGATACATGTTTGAAAGTATCAAATACAATAAACCTTTGAAAGTAATATTTTAAGGCAAGATCCATATTAAAATATCTTTTGGATCGTTTGAGTTGTTTTCTGTCATATATGTATCACCATGACAATTGCCAAACATACAGTAGTCCTTCAAATAAGTACTCAGTGAACTGAGCTCTTAACCAACGTGACCCGAAATGCAAAGGCGGTAACAAAGTATTAACTATAAGTAAGTGGTGACGCTGAAAATTTTCTAGCCACCACATTAAGAAAACATTGGCAGCAGAATCCTTGTTTTCATTCAAAATAAGTGACCTGATGGAGCATATTAACAAATAGGGACATGATTTATTCATTACCATTTGCTACATCTTGACTGAGAAAATTAAATTATTCTGCAGATGCTTGATACACTCTGAGACCTTTTCAATTTCTTCTCTGGCCTTCTCTTGTTAATTATTCTTGTTTTCTTTAAAGGACTGCAGGCAAATAAGCAATATCCTGCCTCTTTGGCAAATAATGGATCGTTTGGCTTCTTGAACTTCTGCATGGATTGTGTGCCTCTCCCTGCTTTTACTTAACATCCTGAGCAGAAATGATGGAAGTAGAGCTATTTCTTCCTGGAAACCAAGCACAGAGAGGAGCAAGTGCTTCTTACTTTGGCCACAGTGCAAGATAAAACAGATGTCCAGAAAAGTCATTCCCTCACATTACTTTAAAATATATATTTCACTGATCTTCTTTATCTCAGGAAAAATTCTTTCCAACTCATCCTTTCTGTTTCTGATCTTATAAGCATCCATATCAAATTATAGACTTGAAATAAAAGGGTCACCCTAGACCTCTAATGTCAAGTGAGAGTGTAAATAAATCAAATAAAATTGGTTTGCTTTTACTATTAAATAAAACATTATGCAAATATCTTAGGTCAATTCCTTTTCTAAAATATCCTTATAATGAAATCACATAAAATTAAAGATGTTGCCAAAATTGAAATTGATGTTTTAATCATTGTCAAAAATGGCATTTATTATTACTTAACTCTAAATCAAGAATTAGCAACTTTTTGTATGCTGTAACGTTTTATTGAAATGTACCCATGTCCATTCCTTTGTACAGTATCTATGACTGCATGCATCCATGCTATAGTTTTAGAATTATGTGTCTGCAACAGAAACTACATCTTGAAAATCTAAAACATATTCACTGATCCTTTACAGAAGATATTTGGCGACCCTTGTATACATATAAAACATGGAAGCATCTCTTTCATATTACATCACATTGAAGTTAATTTCTGCGTTTACTTCTGAGGGGAGGAGACTTGAAGACATTTCAGAATTTCATGGTAGAATACTGTAGCACAGACATGACAGCTCACTACCACTGCTCAGCTTCGGAAGATCAGAAGGACACACTCTTCGTGTATGTGTGGTCAAATGTGGTTAAGCCAAGCCACTTTTAAGCTGAGGAGTGTACTGGCTTTACACCATCCCTAGGCCATCCACACTCACGTCTCTACATTTTCCCATACTCCTCCTCTAAGTCCACCAGGTGACTGATGCTTAGAAGTGCCCCTTGAGATACTTGTCTACTGAAAAAGTCTAATTCTACTACCATGACTTGATCCTTCTTTCCTAAATGGATCATCTCTCCTTAGCTCGCAGTCAGTCCAGTTGTCTATAGACTTGGGCTGCCTATTCTCTCCAACTCCTTAGCAATATTATGCTTCATCTCTGTGCAGATTCTTGTATGATGGGCATCATTCTCCAGCTTTAGTCATGAATAACTCTTTCACCATCTGATTCATAAATCTCTATCTTAGAATGTCTTCTTCTCCGCCTGACCGAGCTTAGTACACGAGTGATAAAGGGCTTAGGTAGCATTTTGGTCCTTTGGACATTCACCAAGTCATTACAGGGAGAAGAACACTAGAGCGACGGAACTCTAAGGACAGATGCTGTACAGAAATGTCAGGCTGCTGGCAGTTTACATACCAGAACTATGTTCCATAGAGGAACAAACAATTATTTGTTTTGATCACGTAGGGAAACAGATTTCTAAAAATAAGACTTTTATTTAAAAATCAAAATAAACATGAAGACTGGGATAAAATAGCAGAAAATATTTGCCAAGAATTTGAAAGTTTATGGGAGGAAAATTCCATAAAGAGCATTAGAGTTAATCATTTGAACTAGGTAGGTAGCTATTATGTTTAAAATTGGGTTGATACTATTGACCTATAAAGACTTCTTTTGGTTATCTGATTGTGGTAATGACTCTGTTTTTATATTTGTTTTGTTTTTCACTTTAACCAACAAATAGTTAGAAGCAAAGGTAAAAGTAAATAAATAAATAAGTAAACCACACTTAAATTACTTAGAAATTCTTTTTTTCTTTCTAGTTCCTTACTGGCAGCTTCTCTTTTCATTTAAACTCTGATCTTTGAGTAAGCATTTCACACATGATATATGAATCAGAGAATAAGGTTTAAAGACCTGAGGACGTGAAACTTGGTAAAGAATAACAGAGTATGCTGGGGAGGTAGACCAGAGGTTTGGCGCACTTAGTAGGCAATCACGAGGACCAGACTTTGCATATGAAAAGCACATAACAATCCTGCACGTAGCTGTAAACACAGCTCCAAGCCCAGCTGATGCTGGAAGATCACTAGCGCTAGGCGAGATGAAAATAGACCAGCCCCAGCCAAGGAGTGTGTCTTTATCAAAGGAACAGGCAGAGGGTAATCAAGAAGAACCAACATACAAAAGCACATGTGTCTGCACACACATGTGTGCATACCCTAACACACACACACACACACACACACACACACACACACACACACAGATTAAAACAAACTAATAATGGATCTTTGTGGAAAACAATGCAAGGAGCTAGACAAAACAACTACAAAGTGAAGAAAAGCAGAAGGAAAATATATGAATGAGGCACTGTCCAGTGTTTCAGAGAAGCTGAAGTGTACGTAAGCTGAGAATGGGAACACAGGCACAGGCTCACAAAGCACCATGCTTTCATCTCTCTGAAGAGCCATTTAAGAAGAGATAGAAACTAGTTGCTGGCCATAAAGATGGCGTTAGCTACTCCTGTAATTATCCTGAATACAAAAGTCACGTGTCCCAACTGGCAACTCCATCAAGACTGACCTTATGTCCTGGGTGAAAGGAGCCATGAAGATGAGTGGTGCTGGTTTAAGAGACCAAAATGTACCATGAAACGGGACCAAGAACACTTGGTGCAGTGCCATGTGTGGACAGTGAATTCTCCAGACATAGTAATCAAAGTTCTCAACAGGACTATAGCAAAAGTTGCAGGGGATGTGGAAAAAATACATTGTGGGGTACAAGGTGCTATTCCCAGTAAAGACACACATTCAGTTAAAACATGTTTAAGGTGAGCCTTGTGTTAGGATTCACTGTTCTAGGCACCAAAGATAAAAAAAATAATGGGTACAAACCACAGTAGGACTTCAGAATGATGACATTCCAGTGGAGGGAGCTGTTCAAACCAAAGAATTATTTACTTCGAGGAAGAAGCATAGCAGCTGCTTTTTTGCGTGAATTGACAGTTTATTACAGTTCAGTGTGAAGGAAGCAAGAAATGGAAAGGACTATGCATTTAAGAGCCAGGCCACTAGGAAGAGCTGTTTTTCTGCTCTACAAAGAAGAGAGTGATTATTAAGATGAGTTTTAAAGGGCGTGTGGGTTCTCAACAGGTGTCGCAAGTAGGCAAGGGCATGACACACAATGAGCAAATGTGAGCAGAGGCCAAGAGCTTGGCAGAAGAACCCAGAGGGAGTAGGAAGATGAGTCATAGCAGAGGAACCAGAAGATCGTGAGTTTGAGGACGTGAGAGGACAGGTGACCATAGGAGTGTGCGTTTGAGGGGAGGCCAAGAATGGCAGCAATGAATATCTCTGTGGGATTAAGTGGCCCCAAAGTTCTGAAAGACTCTGGCTTGGAGTCTGTTAATTTTGGAACACACACACAGAGAAGTGGAGTGTGTGTGTGTGTGTGTGTGTGTGTGTGTGAGAGAGAGAGAGAGAGAGAGAGAGAGAGAGAGAGAGAGAGAGAGAGAGAGAGAGAGAGAGAGAGAGAGTTGGCAAGGGCTACTGTCTGTGTCCCAGTCCGCTCAGCATCCCAGTCTGACTTCCAGAATGGATGGCTTCTGTTGAGTGAGGGCCAGCTTGGCTGGAAGGACAGTGGTGAAGTGAGACCTCAGGCATGATGGAAGCATACTGCAAGTGAAAGATTCCTCTGGGTCTTGTGGGCTCAGTCATGTGAGGCGTCTGGGCAGACATGGCTATAGATCATTACCAGGGCCATGTCACGATGAACAAGGGACTCTTGCTTTCCTGTGTGGCCCAATTCTTACCTAACCTGGGAAGAGTCAGAGTTAAGGAAGTTTCTCTATGCTCTCAATTTGGAGAGCTGATCTGTGAGCAGATCTGTTTGCGATAAAGAGATTTATTTGCTTTGGAACAATTTCCTTTCCACAACCAAAACAAATTGTAGTAGTTGTAGTTTACCATAAAGTTGCAATCAATGTGGAAGTGAGCAGCTGTTATCATGAGAAACTTTTACTCTTTACACTAAAAGACAATTATATGTTCCATATGCGAGTGTATGTGCGTGTGCGTGTGCATCTGTGTGTGTGTGTCTGTGTGTGTGTGTGTGTGTGTGTGTGTGTATTCCACACTTACATTGTAATTTTTCCTTACTTAGATTTTCTTTTCTTTTCCTGACTACAAATACTCCTGAATTTTTCTGTTTATGGTTCTCTGCTGGAAAAGCTGCATGAACAACAACCAAGTCCAAAGATCTGGATCCAAAAGAACAAAGTTGGGAAGAAAATGGTTTTATGAAGCTGTTGAAGGATGTGATGTTCATTGCTTTGAGTTGTATTTCACTGTTTGTTCAAATAAAAGATTATGGAGGTCATAGAATGTCAAATTGAGTAGACTGAAAATTTTTATCTCTGTACTTAAAACTTTTTGGGTTTTGGAAGAATGTCTTCCTAGTAGTTTCTGTCTCCTGTACTAACAATGTTTTGGTTAATTTTCCTCTTGTGAACAAGAATCTCCCCTTCACACATGCTTAAAAATAGAAATAATGCTGTATGTAAGTTACTTTACTAGGCAAGTGTCCTTAGGACAACATTTTATAAAGTAGGCAAAATAAAAGGCTAGCAACTAACTACAGTATACTATAATTATATATAATACACTTTAATAAAATTGCTAAGTAACACAATGCGCCGGACAACTGCCATGCTGCTCAAAATATTATAGTGTTTAAAAATAACAAATGGTTCCTTTTTTGGAATTTTCCATGCAGTATTTCAGACTTCAGTAAACATAAGAAAGCTGAAAATTCAGAAAGGGAAATCATAGACAAAGACGGGCTCCTGGATTTTGCCTTTCTTTTTAATGAGATTCAATTTTGCTTCTATTAATGTTTAGCACTCTTCCTATTCAAAGCCGGCCGTGAGTGTTCTATAAGATCTTTATGACTTTGTAGATGAAGCATGTTCTGACCAAAAATGAACTCAAAATCCTGACTCTTGGAGGGAAGTCTTTCGATCTCAGTCCTCCTATGGAAAACTCAAGCACTGCTCTCTGAGGGCAGGGCCCTTTGTCATTATCCTTTGTTTACAATCTTGAGCCAGTTTTCAAGTCATGGGGAGGCGTGTTTGCCCAGATCAATTTGTATTAGTTGTTCAAGTCAGATTTTGTGAGGCACTGGATCCAATAGGCTGCAAATATTGAGGCAGATGGCATCTGTGTGTTCTCCCCAGCCAGTGATTCTGTCATTGGAATTTTTTTAAGGAGGGATGGGAGGGGTGAAGGGAACATCACCATCACGTTTTACTGCAGGGCCTGCTGGACCATCTCATCACAAGTGAAAGCTTGTGGGTAGAAAGATACAGGCACAAGTTTAGTCAGAAAGATAAGCTAAACAATTTTTTTAAATGGATCTGAAACATCAGCTGTCCTGCTTGCTCTTTTCACCTTCAGTTGTCTAAAGAGCACACACACACATACACACACACACACACACACACACACACACACACCTTCACCAGCTCTAGCTACAAATTCACCATCCAGGAATCTTTGAGTCATTTTTTAATCCCATCTTATCTTTTGATCTGTAAGGTAAAGCCAAATTTTGAGTCTGTTGGGTTCTCTGCCTTGAAGTCTACATCCCCCTTTCTCCTGCACACAGGCAGTTATTACATACTCTAGGCCCTGAAATCATTTCTTGCTAGCTGTAGCTCTGCAAACCTTTATTCTTTGATATAAGGTTGTCACTTGGCTGTTTCAGATATTTTCAAGTCAGCTGGTCAAGCCGACCCTGGTGTCATGGGCACAGGCCGCATTACTCAGGCACTTCACGTTCGTAAATGAACTTGCTCTGAAGCTTTGGGCTTTGGTTCCTATCATCCCTCATCCTGTTTAGCGAGCTGAGGGCAAACAGAACTTTCTAGAATCTATTGTCCTTTTTCTTTTTTTATGTCTGAGTTCATCATCTTACTAAAACATCAGCAGACTTTGTATGGTGGTGCTTTAAGTGAATCCCTGAGAACAGGCGAAACTGTGAAGCACTTCCATGTGATATCTGGGAGCATTTGCATTTGCAAAGTCCTACAGAATTTTGCACTGTTTGGAGATTTATATAGTTCTTGCCTGGTTTTTGCTTCTTCCTCCCCCCAGAAATCACCCTGATGAAAAAGCACTCTTTTAAAAAAAAAAGTACTATCATTAGTTATTGTAAGTGGCCTGTGTAACCCTTGAATGTATTTGTATGTGTCCCCACTTGTCTAATGAGAATAGGCCCTGGTGCTTCAATTTGAGCCATCTGGGAAGTAGTGAAGTCTTGTCTGAGCCTCTGAACTTCACACCATTCAGTCTTCTCAAATCTTCTCACCCCCCCCCCAAAAAAAAAGAATTTTATAATATTTGACCTTTTAATCTAGAAAAATCAAATTCCCTTGTTGTAATTAAATTAAACTTTCCATGGGATGAACCCAGCTATCAAATGTCATCTTATCTTCAGCGGCAGAAGTCAAAGCCAGAACATCAGACACTGGAGACAAGAAAGTCAAAGCAGATCATTAACACTAGGCTAAATGCTTCTAGACAGTTTTACAATGTCTTCATGTTTAGCTGTTGAAAATAAGCTGTCAAAAACTACACTGCTGTCTGCTCAAAGAGTACAAAGTAATATACTAAATACATTTGCTCTGAAGAATGTCTGGACAGCTCTGATAAAGACTAACAACTTAATATAGACACGTGAGTGCCAGAGTGAATAAAAGTGCTTTTTCTGAGACTTGAATCACCAAGCCTAAACATACTGTGTTATGTTTATAATGGCACTCTTTGCTAATAAAGGCTAATGGGAAAGGATAGAAGACCAATCTGTATATGCTGATTGAACATCTTAGACGTTTTAAACTGTTCTTAATGACATATATTTTAAAACTTTCTCAACACTTCAAAATGGGCTTAAGAGAACATGTCATTAATAAATGAACAAAGTTAAATGCTAACTTTCAAACTGAAAAACCATGTGCTGTCTTATCTATAACATGAGAGAAAATATTTTCCAGGTATATTTCAGACAGGGAGTTAGTATTTCGACTATATAAGAAAAGACAAACCTACACATTAAGGAAAGATGAGCACCTGTCAACGCTATGCCAATGAACTGAACAAGCAGTTTAAAAGGAAGGAAGGAAGGAAGGAAGGAAGGAAGGAAGGAAGGAAGGAAGGAAGGGAGGGAGCCTTTCTCTCTTTCCACAGACATATTTGCACGTTCATTCTTATTGCTGCGTTCTTCATTATCACTAAGAAATCACACCTACCCTCCAGATAGGTCAGATCCTCTCCAGCACTTGAGAACCACAGTTGGTATAAGTGACAGTTGTAGCAGATGTGACTGAGAAACACCTTCAGTTTTCTAATGTCCCTTTCTGACTGATGTTATAGATCTCCTTGATGTCAGACTGTAGCCAGACAAATGCTTGACCAACATGGTATACAAGCAAGTATATCAACAACCCCTCTCTAACCTCAAGTGGAAAATACTGAGAATATTCTGTGGACTTTCCAGGAGTCCCTAGAGTAGTTTCTCAACCTGTGGGTGAACCTCTTTGGGGAACAAATAATCCTTTCAAGGGGGTCACTGAAGACCATCAGAAAACGCAGATATTTACATTCTGACCCATAACTATTATGACAAATTACAGTTATCAAGTAAGAAGGAAAATAATTTTATGGTTGGAGGAGTCACCACAGCATGAAGAACTGCATTAAAGGTTGGCAGCATTAGAAGGACTGAGAACAATTGTCCTAGATTAACAACAATACAATATGGTCTCCATAACAGCAACCGTGCGTACTGGATTTCACACTTATTCATACTGCATTCCTGCAAGCTTACCTTTGGTTTTTGAATCATCTCTATCTCCAATGGACCACTGGAGCAGTCCTTCACTCAGGTTCTACTTTTGAGACAATGCAAGGTAAGGAATCCAGTCACTTAAAAAAACAAGTCCTGGGGAGCTTGAGATGTCCAACCATCTGAGAAAAAAAATACCATAGCACATTCAACAAGAGAGCTGACATAACAAGAGCAGGTGGATGAGGCATAGAGGGGAAAGGGAGTTTTGTTTAGAATTGTATCCAGTGCCATCCCATAAGGAAAAGGGGTGGGACAAAACCTGACCATGTCTCCATGTTCTGTTTGAGCGAATTATAGCGCATGGACTTCAGAACTGCTTAGACAGATGTTGGCAAGAGCCAAGGTAACACCTGGAACTATCAATAGGGTATTTGAATGATCTAAAAATGTCCATGCCTGGAAAGAAATGATCTTGGCTAGTACACAATAAAGAGTTAATCTTTCCTAAAAACAGATTTGGCTTTTTCCCTGGATGTGAATGTGGCTTTGATTCACCTGGTCTAATTGTCATCTCAGAGGCTTACTGCCGAATAATTTCACTCTTTCTGGTTCTTTCTGAACTCTGACTGAGTGGTTCAACTCAGCCATTTTGACTCAAACTCCTCTCCAAGCTGACTGATTCAATCTAGCTTCTCTCAGCTTCTCACTGAATTGCTCTGCTTGGCCTCAAACTAACACTGGCAATTTGTTCTAATTTTCTGGCTTCTTACTCTCTGGCTTCACCTGCCTTTGCTGAACATCACTGAACTGCAGGAACTCAGGAAGGAACTCAACTCCACTGTACTGTCTCCCACCTGACTGTCCAAACTGAAGAAGTCTCCTCACTTTCCCTGTCCTTCTCTTAAATAGCTTTTCTCCTTAGAGTTGGGTGTATCCTATCTCTGAGTCATTCTAGCAACTCTTTCTCTGATTCATCACTTTGTTTACCTTTCAATTAGATATCAGTTTGGGATTAAATGTGTGCACTGTAGGATTCCAGCCAGAGGGAGTGTGTGCATCCCAAAAATCATAGAATGTCTTTAGATGTGATCAGAGCAGCCATGGTGCTGGACTGAAATTCCTCTACACCTGGGTGCCTGGTGTGTATCTTTGAAGCCTTTGCTCTGGGCTGATTTATATGTGTATCTTCGTTTCCCTACAGGTCTTATACCAGTCCAGATCCTTGATGCCAGTGATTTATAGAGAAGATCCATGGGAAACATCTTATTAGTTTGGCCACTACAAGAGCTGAGGAGGGCACCCTGGGGCTAAGTGTTTACAGAACAAAGACTTAGTTAAACTCAGAACACCAAGACACAGTGAGTACTACTAAACATCTCTGGTTGGCATTAACCCATAGCTATGGTTACTCATTACTGCCAAAAGAAACAGGCATTGTTTGCATTTGCATCACTGCACTGAACTCAGACAACTGGAAGTTCCATACATGGTGTTTCCTAGACCTGCTCCAGGTCCCCTTCTCTTCTTTGATTTCCATATGTGGTTTAATCATCTACTATTGAATATAATAGCTTTCCAGTTTTAAGGATAATCTTTACATCCTCTATACTGGTAATTAATGTCAAAATGAGAATCATCATGACTTTATGAGAAGTCATGATCATCTTCACTGGCATTTATAGGAAGGAAGAGAGGGTGGAGTCCATAGCAAACATATTTTTAGGGTGCTGATGGATAGCAACCACTGTCTTATGTCTAGGAGAACAGACCTGCCTTATGACTTCCTTTTAAAGCAGGTGTCAGAGTCTGATAAACCAGAACACAGAGCAGGAATGGATTAAGCCTTGTTGTAAAGTCATGATTTTAATACAATTGTCTGGTGGCTAAATTAATATCATTATGCCTTGAAATTGTGATAGTAATTCTGGTTCTGAGAGTATTGCACCTTTTCTTCTTCAAAGCCATGGCTACAATGGAGGCTAGATTGGATTAACTGTGTCCAACTCTTGGACAAAGCTGCTGATTACCATCTCACGATGGTTTTCCATTTCGATTTCTGTAATTGGTTATGAGAATATATTTAAACACTGTAAAAATCCTTTCACTGTTCATAAAGCAGAAGAAAAACCCACCTGTCTTAAATGTGTGCTCATCAGTCTGTCTCAAAGCAGGGGCTGCTACAGATAAGGTAGCACATTTGGATTTTTGGTGTTACCCATGCTGATTTCCTAAAAGTTTCCCATGACAATTTCATAAAAGTACTTGTATCTAAAATGTTGCTTTTCCACATGGTGTCTATACAATGGCAACTAAAGAAGAATTAATGTGCCTCACAATAATGAGTCTTCCGTAATGTAATGTAGAGTGACAAGACACAGTGATAAATTACAATTTGTCTTGTTTACTATACAAGATACACTCACTCAGGGTTCTGTTTAAGTAGCTACTCAAAAATTTGCAAAACTGTTGAGGTTAGCTGGGCAAGGTTAGAAGTGAGGATTTTACAAATGTATTGGAAGTATTGAGGCAGAAAATAAATATCAGTACAGACTTACAATGTTGTCATTGTAAAGGATAGAGTAAAAAAATACTAAAACTCTCAAACTCATTCTATGGATTGCCTATATGGATCCATTCTACGGATTTCCTACATAGCCCCTAACTAACTAACTAACTAACTAACTAACTAACTAACAAACATCCATGTATTTTATTTATATGATAAAAGTATTTATTCATAATATATATGTGTGTGTAGGTATATTGCATTTGGTTTTCATACTCTTGTTTAATATCCTCCTGAAAATGAGCTAGATATAATAACTTGCTTGTAAGGGATGTGATTTCTAAGGTCCTAAAGTTAAATGTGAAAAGAAATCAATGACGTCCAATAAGCTCATATTGTGTGTGACTGTCGTGACAGGGCTCTTCTTTGGTCAATATTGGAAATATTGGATCATCTGCCATGTTCTGAGCTGTGATATGAAGATACTTTCAAAAATAGTCTCCATAAAACAGCTTCAAGAAGCTGAGACCTCCTATCTAACAGCTGGTAAGCAATGGAATTTCCCCAACCATATGAGCTGAGGAGAAAATCCACCCTCAGTCAAGTATTAAAGAGACTGTAATTTACACCTCATAAGTAATATAGAGCCAGACAATCCAGACAAGCCACAAGGAACTGGGAGATAATGAATGCTATTTTTAAGATCAATAAACTTTGAGATAATTAGTTTTGTAGCTATAGAATATCAGTATGCTTGGGCTTGAATCTCAGCTCTATTCCATTCTAGTATTGTGATTAATCACTTGTTATTTGAGCTATTTCCACCTCCATTGCTTTGGTTACTTGTAAGTTTTTTTTTTAAATAAGAGTAGTACCTACCTAATAACATGAACATCAATACAGAGGATTCGTTCACATCAAGTGAGTGTCTATTCATTGCATATCCACTTGGGCTCAGGTCCTATGAAGAAGTGCAATGACTACTACTCACACGTGGCTGGCAGGAGGTCTTCAAACAGATATTAAGCCAACTTTTAATGATGACTTCTAACAGGGCTACCAGTTGGTTCCAATAGTCAAATGATCAAATCAGGTATTTTTTAAAAATAAAAGTTAGTGCTACAGTGAGCACTTGGGTTCTTATTTAGAACCAAATATTGAACAATTCGCACCAAGTGTATAACACATGATTGTAAAACCAAATACTCAGCCCCAAGTACTCAGAATGTAAGAGTAAGAACTGATAGGTGCACTATGTTGTTAAAGGTGCTGCACTTCCCCTGAAGGTGAGGTGAGGATGAAGGTCAATATGGGTGGTAACGAGAAAATAGAATAACAAATTTACTGTCCTTATTGTGAGTTTTACACAGTGGGCTACTTAGTTATGAAAACTTTCTAAATTCAGATTGCTTTATCCACAAAGTAAATGTATTGCATTATTCAGACTACTATCTTCCTCAAATACAATAAATATTAACTAGCAATATTTTATATCTATAATTACAATTTAATAAGGACTACATCAAGTCAGTGGTATTCTTTTAAGTCAAACTATGTAGAATTCAGTCTACTTCTGCCTCAAAACCTCTCTCAGCTATTTCTCTACACATCATGCATTTTCTTTTATAGCTTACAAAAAGAGCTAAGTCATCCATTTTAAAGAAATACAAATAGCCAAGATTAAGGGAATAGTCAGGCTAGGGTCCCGCCAACCTAATTTAATTTAGGGGTTCTAGAGTTCCAGAAACCTTTCTTCTGGATTAGGATGACATTTCAGGAGGATGTGATGGACTGGCAAACTTTGCCTGAGTAATTTGTATTCTCTTGCCAGCCAACTGCAATAACATCAGCTTGGAGTGATAAAGATATAGCTAAATTTGCTTTAATTAATGTCAAGTCCCAGAGTAATAAATCACCATTAATTCTTGAGTTCAGTTTTTAGAAATAGCCTCACCTCGGTTTTTTGGCTGTCAGTGGAGTTTGGCTGGGAAAGTATCCCACTTGTGGAGACTCATCGTCTCTGTTATTATCTTTCTTGTTCTTAGTTTCTCAAGGTGAGATCTCATTAGTGTGGGAAGTCCATAACAGCTTCATCCTTCTCTTTACTTCAGTCCTAACAAAATCATGGCATTGCTAGCTCTTTGTGCTGACTTGGACTTGTGACCAGAATTACTCCCTAATTTTTGAAGGTTTCTTCATAATCTTCAGGTAGCTTTACATTAATAAGGCTTTTTCTTTCTTTCTTTCTTTCTTTCTTTCTTTCTTTCTTCCTTCGTTCCTTCCTTCCTTATTTATTTATTTGTTTGTTTTTTTATTTATTTTACATTCCAGATTTTATCCCCTGCCCCATCCACCCTCTGACTGTTCCACATCCCATACCTCCTCCCCGCCCCCTGTCTCCACGAGGATGTCTCCACCCCCCACCCCCCACCCCCTACCCTACCTGACCTCTAAACTCCCTGGGGCCTCCAGTCTCTTGAGGGTTAGGTGTATCATCCCTGATTCAACCAGATCCAGAAGTCCTTTGCTGTATATTGTGTTGGGAGACTCATATCAGCTGGTGTAATGCTATCTGGTTGGTGGTCCAGTGTTTGAGAGATTTCTCGGGTCCAGGTTAGTTGAGACTGCTGGTCCTCCTACAGGGTTGGCTTCCTCCTCAGTTTTCTTCCAGGTTTTCCCTAATTCAACCACAGGAGTCAGCAGCTCTGTCCATTGGTTGGCGGCAAATATCTGCATCTGACTCTTCCAGCTGCTTGTTGGACCTTCCAGAGTGCGGTCATGCTAAGTCCCTTTTTGAGTATGCTCCACAGCCTCAGTAATAGCGTCAGACCTTGGGACCTCTCCCTGAGCTGGATCCCACTTTGGGCCTGTAGCTGGACCTTCTTTTCCTCAGGCTCCTCTCCATTTCCATCCCTGTAATTCTTTCAGACAGGAACAATTATGGGTCAGGGTTTTGACTGTGCGATGGCCCCCCTCTCCCTCATTTGATGTCCTGTCTTCCTGCTGGAGGTGGGCTCTATAAGTTCTTTCTCTCTACTGTAGGGCATTTCATCTAAGGTCCCTCCCTTTGAGTCCTGAGATTCTCCCACCTCCCAGGTCTCTGGTGCATTCTGGAGGGTCCCCCCAACCTCCTACCCCCGAGGTTGCCTGTTTCCATTCTTTCTGCTGGCCCTGGGGCTTCAGTCCTTTTCCATCACCCAATACCCGATCATGTTCCCCTCTCCCCTCACACTCCCATCCACTTTCTCTCCCAGGTCCCTCCCTCCCTCCCCACTTGTGATTGCTTTCTTCTTCCTCCTAAGTGGGACTGAGGCCTCCTCACTTGACCCCTTCATCCTGTTGACGTTTTTGAGTTCTATGGACTATATCTTGGGTATTCTATTAGAGTTTAAGAGAAAAAAATTCTACATAATAGAAAATAACAGTGATTCTTCTTAACTCCACTTTCCATATTTTGGGTAGTATTGGTAGGATACTCAAAGAATGGTGTCTTTTTTTTTCTCGTCTGCTGATAATTTAAAATACATTTTAGGGGTTGGAGAAGTGGCCTTTATATGTGTGTGCATGTGCATGAATGTGTACATGTGTGTGTGTGTGTCTATGTGTGTGTATCTATTTATGTTTGAAGTTCTCATCTACAAGTCTCAAAGTTCTAATTTACAAGTCATGACCTTTCTTTTCTTTATCTGTTGGTTTGAATCTGCCTCAGACATACAAGACTACTAGGCCTGCACTCTACAATTGAGGTACATATCCATCCCTAATATATTATTTGAGAGAGAGAGAGATAGAGAGAGAGAGAGAGACAGAGACACAGAGAGACAGAGACAGAGACAGACAGACAGACAGACAGACAGACAGACAGACAGACAGAAAGACAGATGACAGACTAGTTCTGTACTAGTTAGGTTGCCATAGTCAAATTTTTCAAAGAATTTCCTTCTCAACTGAGGAACACTTTGTTGGCTAGTTCCTTATTTCCCAGGCTTCTCTGGGCTTCCCCTTCTAGTTCAATTTTGACTGGCATCTTATGTTTCCGCTGCATGGCTTTATTCTATTTTTTAATTTATGTCATCAGTCACAAGCATGTTAAAAATGCATAGGTCAAATACTGGTCTACACTGCTCCATAGAAACTAGATATTTTTGTGTTATTATACCCCTTTGATATATTTAACTACAGGTCATTTAAGATTTCATTCAATTTAAATGATAAAAAAGCATTATCGATTCACTAATTGGTGGATGTCAGAGATCCTATACTCTTCTCAGCACGTGTAACCTACTTTAGTTCTTTAAATTCTCTGAGACTATCTGACCCAGGTCAGTATGGAAACTTATTTCTTCATATCTTATATTGCTGCTGGGTGAATATGCTAAGCTATCACATTAGGAATCTGGCCAAGCTATCGGGTCAATCTTCAGGTAATTCTAGCACAGGTGGGAGCGGGATGGCACAAAGAGAGTTGGGCAGAGAGTCAGAGCTCATGACACTGACATCCAACACTCAGAACAGGCAATTCACTAGGCCTCTTTTTCCCATCCATTAATTCAGCAAGTGGTAGATGGCTATAGGAAGCTCTTCAGGACCTTTCTACTATGACCATTCTGTAAGCTGTTCTCAACAGCTACCTGAACCAGTTGTACTACTTAACAACATATTACTTCAGAAAAGGAACAACCTCAGCGCCTGAGATGTCAGTCAATCTGTTCGTATTTTTGTTGTTGTTCTTACAATTTATGGTATATAGGACTAATTCTAGAAAGTGAATTAAGCCACTAAATGAAAACAGAGAATGAAAATCTCTGTGTGTTTGTGAATCACAGTGTCATGCCTTCTATCGCCATGACAAAATACCCAAGATAAACACAACAATAAAAAGAAGAGTTTATTAGGGTCTGTGAGGATTAGACATTATTTGACAAAATCTAGAATCATCTAGGATATGGGTTTCTGGGCCTGTTTGATAGAGGGGTATTCTTTAATTATCTAAGAAGCCCCACCACTGTGTGGTACCATTTCTGGACTGAGATCCCAGATTATACAAAATCAGAGAGCAAACTGAGGAACAGTATGCAACCATTGCTCTCTCCTGGGGATGCAGTGGGACCAGAAGCTCCAGGCTCCAGCTGCCTCCACTTCTCTACCACAATGGACTGCTCCTTGAAACATAACCCAAAACAGACCTCCTTAAATCACCTTTAGCAAAGCATTTTATCACAGCAGCGAGGGGACAAAACCAAGGCAGAGCCATGGTTTCGGAGTTTTCCCTGTTTGGTTTCAGCCTGTTTGGCTTGACAATTATGGTACGGTGGGAGTGTATGACAGAAGAGTTCTGCTCATCGTATGGCATCTTAGGAAGAAAGAAAGGAGATGAAAGAGTCCAGGCCATAGTGTCTGCTTCCAGGGCATTCTTGCAATGACTTAATTTCCTCTAACAATGTGTCATCCCTCAAAGGTGTCATAACCACTCAGTGGCAGGACAGTCTAAGGACCAACCCTTAAACACAGGAGTTCATGGGCATATTCCAATCCCAAACTATAGCACATAGCATTTATTCTCTTATCATGGAAAATTGAGAACTTGTTTTCCCTTTTACATCAAACATTTAAAGATTTTTCTTTAGCGACAGCCATCTTTGAGTCTTCCTCACCATCATCACTTACTATTGTCAGGGAGAAACTGAAATCTTTAAAAACTTTGGGTTCATTTTTCCGTCAACTATAAGTATCAAAGCCTTTTTTGCACCAGGCCAAAATGCATAACAGGTCCACTGTTTTGTTGCATGGTAAAAGTAGAAACCAGGGGAGAAGTCAGAATTGCACTGGTGTAGAGGGTCTCATCTGCTTCTCATCAGCCTATCAGAGAAGGAGGGAATCCTGACCCAAGGCTATGAGTGTGTCAACTACCTGGCACCTGGCACAGGGGAGATGAACTAGGTTAATTATAGCCTATTGGAGAAGAACAATGCATGCTCTGGCAGGTCACTTGGGAAAAGTAATCCATCAGGAACTTGCTAGGCCAGCTATACAGGACAATGATTGTAGAATATCCTGATTCCCACAGGAGCTTAGGACTGACTTGTCTGAACAGCTCTGCAGAATGACAGGAAACTGAGAGTCACCACTCAGATACTTGGGGATTTATGGTTCCTTGATCAAGAAAGAGTGAGAGAGAGAGAGAGAGAGAGAGAGAGAGAGAGAGAGAGAGAGAGAGAGATCATCCAAGAACCTCCCTTTACAGCAGACCCCAGGATATATATACATATATATATATATCCTGAATTTCCATCTCTGTCCCATAGGTATTAGAGTTTCTTGTCTTTTTTATGTGAGAAAGGGATGATGAGACTTAACATGATCACATTTAAATACAACTGTGGTCCCATTACCAGCAAGAAATACGGACAAATTTTCCAAAATAACTTGTCAGAATATCGCTCAGGATTGAATGAATAACTCTGAACAATGCCCAGAGAAATTTTCTTAGGCTGGAAGGAGCTAGATAAATTTTGGATCTTTTTTAAAGTTTTAAACTTTATCCGACCCATAGATAATGTTTGTCTTTCTCCTAGATTTCATGGTTATGGAACTTTTTTCCTGATTTTAATTTCCCTTCTGTCCTAAAGCCTTTCTGGCTATGTAACTTCTCTGTGGTTTGCTTTCATTGTTGTTTTTGTTGTTGCTGATGCTGCTCTTTCATCCTGCAAGGCCACGCTTGGCTCTTCTCTGGTTTTCAGTAGCTTTCATACTGCATATTTGTATTCGTGCTTTTAAATTTCCTCCGCTCTTCTGTACATACGAACATGCTGCAAAATAGCCACTTAATGGATTGTTTTACAAACATTAAGGACACAAATCACACCACATTTAATGAGAAGAAACTTGTACAGAATGTTATCAAAAGGTTCTTTCCCAATGAACATTGTTACAAATTCTATAAGGAAGAATACTGCTTTTCAGTGGTTGTTTTCTGCTGGTAAGATGCTTGTTTTAGCATCTTGGCCAAGCTGGAATGGCTGGCTATCCCACTTAGAGTCATTTCTGAACTTCTATTCCAGAAGACCACACATGCAAAGGAAGATTGGCACACTACACTGCACTGTATTAGTTCTTGCATATTTTCTGGCATTAAAAAGATATAAGATATCTACTATCACAGAAGTTTTTAAGAAAATAACAGATGATAGAATAACAGATTATAGCCAGCTAATTAATGCCTTTGTAATTTGGAGTTTCATTACACTGAAAGAGCATGCTCAAATTCAAGGGATTTTTTTTCCCCCTGATTCACGTGACTCTGACCTGAGACTGAATAACAAAGTGTCCTGAATCAGTAGGCAGGAACAGTTGTTCAAAAGTGTGAACCTGAGACCATGTGTAAGAGTACTGGTGAAAACTCCACGTTAAAAATTCAAGTTCTGGCCAGGCGGTGGTGGCTCACGCCTTTAATCCCAGCACTTGGGAGGCAGAGGCAGGTGGATTTCTGAGTTTGAGGCCAGCCTGGTCTACAGAGTGAGTTCCAGGACAGCCAAGGCTACACAGAGAAACTCTGTCTCAAAAAAAAAAAAAAATTTCAAGTTCTGGCTTATCATGGAGCCCACAACACCTTTTCTGCCACAGTTGAGTCTCAGAGGACAAGTGGGACCAGTTGACCTCTTAGGTGACCTGTGGGGGGAAGCCTTGTTGAGAAGGCATTTTGAGGTCTCTCCTTGCAGACTGACCAGCAGGGGGCATTGATACTCCTAACACAGGGACAAGTGGGGATGCCCAGCCAACAAGATGCTGGAGAAACTGCAGAAAACTGTAAGGAATGAGGAGAGATTTCATGTATGAGAGCAACGAGATCAGCTGATATGAGGCACGGGTTGAAGTCACCCACAGATAGTCTGTCACAGATTAAAAAAAAGTACCTGAACTTTATCTAGACTAAAACAAAAACAATATTCCAATAAGCCATCATTCTTAAGGGCCAATATGGTAACTAAAGCACATTTTAAAACATGCTATGCAATTCGGATCAAGAAAAAATTAGCCTAAAATAACCTTTATTCACTAGTTTGTGATGATAATGATATCTTATATGTTTAATATTTTAATAGTTCTAAAATTCAAACTTTTACATTATTTCACATTGGTCATCTTGCTAAGATATTTAGTTATCTGTCCTGGTACTTTTGTACAGAGCACTTCAGTAATCTTTATAGAGACATACAGCTAGGTGAATTAAGGTCAGCTATTCTGAACACATTTCCTGTTGTCTTTACTCCAATTTTCACTGTGTGGTATTAAGTCACATGCATTATACGGCCCTTTGTGGTTTTCATTAGCTGGGACGGTGATTTCTAATGATAGTACTATTTCTTACAAGCTTTAAGACCAGCTTGATAATCTGATTTACATCCTAATACGTCAACTGCCCTGCAAATACTAATTCAGAAAAAAGGGTAAAAGGAGTGTTGTTTTCCAAAGAGCAGAATTTCTTTATTCACAGGAAAGAAACATTTCCAGACGCGATAGCAGTTTCAGTCTTTTAGTAAGGGACGCACAGCATCTTGGGAAATGTGAACTCAGGGACATCAGAGAGGGCATGTTCATTTCCTTAGCTAGGGATGAAGGGGAGGATGAGCATGTACTTTCAGGTCCTGATGTGTCCACAGCAGTGTGACACTGCTGAATGAGTTTTCTGCCTTCCATTGTTTCCAGGGAGCTGACACCTGGCTGGCATCTCCCTGTGCACTGTGCGGTCATTTGCTACCTTACAGGAGTGTCTCATTGATCTGTTACTGAACAATGGGGTCTGGGATTTGGCACTCATATTCCTCCCCATTTCTCCTGGGCTATGATACCAAAACAAAAACAATCCCCAAACCCACACCCATACACTACACAAGGGTTTGCTTCTCTGACCAGTCGGCTTCTGGGCTTAGGTATCAGGAGCTCACCTGGGCAGCGTGCTGTTGGGTTTGTATAAGAATGCTGACACTCGATTATTTAACTTTTAAGATTGCATCAAGACAACAAAGATGATAACTTGAGACTGATTGAAACATAAAGTTAGAATTATATATATAATGTATATTATATATATAAATTGTAACAAACAGTATAAAAGTTACATATAGATTAGATAGAGAGAGGTTAGATAGAGATAGAGAGATTAGATGAAGATGGAGATGGAGACAGAGATATGTACAAGGATGATAGAGATAGACTAAAGATAGTAAAGGATAAGATAGATGATATAGATATATGATAACCAAAATGAGATCCTAGGGTTTTCTACCAGCCTTTTCTAGCTGTGAGTAATTAAAAGGAAGGTATACCACAGATTTGACCTGAATGCTTTTCTTCTGTCACTTAGATAGTCACTATGGATTGACTTCCCTTTGCTAGCCTTCTCCTTCTT
>JADRCD010211316.1:36544-52342 GCA_019843815.1 Montemys delectorum | reverse complement strand
CTCCTTCTCCTCCTCCCTCTTCTTCTCTGCTTCTTCCTCTTTTCTTCCTCCTCCTCCTCCTCCTCCTCCTCTTCCTCCTCCTCCTCCTTCTCCTCCTCCCTCTTCTTCTCTGCTTCTTCCTCTTTTCTTCTTCCTCCTCCTCCTCCTCCTTCTTCCCTCTCCTTCTCCCCTCTCGTCCTTCTTCCCAGCCTCTTTCCCCACTTCCTCTCTTCATTCTCCCCCTTTTAGTGCTGATTTTCCTCAGTACAGTCACTTTTTGAGTCTGTCAAGATGTGCTGATTGGAAGAGTTTATAATCATGTACAGTTCCAGTTTGAAAATGTAGCTCTTTTTGGGAGAGTTTTCACAGTTTCCATTCATGTTCTTATTTAATACTGTATCTATCGATTCAAAGGATGCTGGGTTAAAGGGCTCCATTTCCTGAAATAAGAAATGACTTGATTAAATAGTTCCTTTTTATCTAGGTAATAATAGTTCCTCCAAAATGGTATTAAATGTGCTTCTTACGTTTTTTCTGGACTGAGATTTCACCCTCACACCTCTTGTCAATCTATGTTACAATTTCACATATCTAGACCCCATTACATTATATACTCCGGGGACAAGATTAATGCCTATACTTCTTGTTGTTGTTGTTGTTGTTGTTGTTGTTGTTGTTGTTGTTGTTATTGTTCCTCATGCAGCCAGTTGAAGAGTTTTGTTTGTTTGTTTTCATAACTTGGTATTTGTTAAAACTCCTTTATAAGCTACACATATCATACAGTATACACATACTTAGGATCGGCCCCAGTTTGCTTTTCTGTTGCTGTGATAAAGCACGCCGACAAATCATTTTGGGGAGGAAAGGTTTTACTTGGCTTACGGATTCCCATCCTTCATCCAGCATGAACTCAGGGCAGGAGCTTGAAGCAGAAGTCAGTGAAGAATATGACATGCCAGCTTGATGCCAGGCTCATATTGTACCACCTTTCACATATAACCTTGATACCTATGCCCAGGGATGGCATTGCCCTTAAACATGCCCATAGGCCTGACTAACCAACAAACTCTTCAATGAGGGTGCCTATTTCTGGGTGTGTGAGGATGGCAGCAACAGTAACCAAAACACAATCAAAGCACGTATTTTCACTGCACTGAATTATACAATCTCTGGTCTTGTAGTCTGATAAGGCAAGAAGGTATTCATTGCAAAATCAAACATATATAATGTATAATGATTAAATGTGATGAAAGAAGGCACACAGTACTATGAGGTTAATTCAATCTAACTGGCAGTGGCAATGTGGGCATGGTCAGAAACTAATTCTTTGAGCCAAGTAGCTTCTGAGATGAAACACAACTCAAGAGTTCCAGGCTGGTGAGATGGCTCAGTAGGTAAAGGGCTGTAATCTGAGTTCCTCCCATGAAGTTCTCAGAAATGGGGAAGGAAAGAATCGGATCCACAAAATTGTCCTCCGACCTATAACAAGCGTGCCTCCTACACACATTTATGATGCACACACATACAGACACAGTAATAATGAATAATGAAAAAGGTGACAGAGTTAGTTAGCTAGCTAGTTAGCAAGTTTGTTGGGTAGAGGTAGAATTAGAAACTGGGCCTACCAGGAAATAAAGCAGAATGTTCAAAGTATTGTCAGGAGTTGTAGAAAAGGAAGCCGCTTTCTCTTGGCTGAAGAAGGGTGAGACGGTGAGGGACACGGATAAAGCCACATAAAGAAGTGTGGAATGGATTCATGTAAGGCAGAGAAGCCAGGGTGACTGTGGTAGCTCTTCCTTTAGGAAGGAAAATCCAGTACAGAGTTTTTATCATGGGAGCCATGGAACTGTTTATTGGAAATTATTCTGGCTCTAGCGTAAATCAGAAGATCAGACTGAGTATATGATTTCATAAAGTGGCGACAGCAGCAAGCCAGGTGAGGAATGCTCTAGTTTACGATGGGAAAGGGCCAATGGAGCTGGAATAGGTCCTCCCAGCCTGATGAGATGGAGTTAGTTATTTAGAATTCTTTCACTATGTCATGGTCTCCATGCGTCTTCAGAACCTGGCATACATAGGGCACGTGGTAAATGCTTCATAGATATCTGTTCAAAGAGAACAAGGAGAAATTGAGAAGCAAATTACTCTTACCAAGTGTTACACTGGAAAATAATAAAATCTATTTGAGAACTGTAAAGATTGCGCAGAGGTTAAGAACACTCACGGGTCTTGTAGGCGACCCAAGTTCCGTTCCTTGCACCTACCTGGCAACTCACAACCTTTCGTACCTCCACTTCCGCGGAATCTAACACCATCTTTTGGCTTCCATGGATACTGCACTCGTATCTTTCAGAGATATACATGCATCCAAGACTTAAAAAATAAAAAAAATAAACAAACCTCTTTAAGACCTATTTCTGTAGGGACTATACACCACTGATGATTTGCAATTCAAAAGCCCTTTGCTAATCTTTGAGAGAATGTAATTTTCAAATTGAATGCTAAGTTTAATTGTTCATTTGTTTATTGTTTTATAGAGTAGCCACATCCAATGCCAAGTTTTAAAACATGCCGAGACCTGCTCTGGGCTCCATGGGGCAGAAAGCTCTGCCCTTTCCATTCTTCCACATTGGATACAGCACAGAAAGAGAGTAGAATGAGCGCCGCACAGGCACCTTTCACTGTGATGGAAACGCCTTTCAGTTGCTTATGTAGTTTAGTACATACTTTTTCTTTTGTTAATGCCAACTTAGCCTTGCATTGTATGTGCTCAGATCACATATAAATACATACATAGACACAGACACAGACACACATGCACACACACACACACACACACACACACACACACACACTTTGTCTGAAGTGGAATCACAGTTAAGTACGTAAGGAATCTTCTTTTGATGACCAATCCGTCAAATTCACTGTTTGTAATGCACTTAGGAGACAAATGGTTAGCTCCCATGCCCATGGAAATGATAGACTCAGAGACCTCTGACCTTTGCTGCTCTCCAGATGCACCATTTTATGAATGAGATCAATGTCTATTTTTCTCATCTGTCTCCAACTATTGACCCCTCTGTCCCTTTCCAGCAGCACTATATCTTTTAATTTTAGACCTATCAGAACCTTCCAATTCATCAATAATCTGACCTGCATTCTTCTCTCCTTAGTGTTTTGACTCTGAATTGAAGCTCAGATTCATTTATTGTGATTGTAAAATTCTCCTCATCAGTGTTCACAAAGACGGTTTTAGAAACATTAATTTTATTAATTGTGTGTGTGTGTGTGTGTGTGTGTGTGTGCACATGAGAGTGTGTGCGTCCAGCACATACACATGTCTGTGTGTATGCAGGTACTTAGTGGCCAGAAGACTATAACATATCCCCATGGACTTGGAGTTACACAAATTTTATGAGCCATTCAATATGTGTACTGGGATCCAAACGTGGGTTCTCAGCACTTACACTCTCTCCTGCTTCATGGAAAAGTATATTTAAAATCTTGAGAGCTAACCATGTATTTATTCTGATGGCTAAATCCTATCAACATAGTTAAAATGGAGAGGTAATTCTTCTTGTTATTAAGAGATGACAGTAACTGCCTTCAGATTCTGCACTGCAAGAAGACTAAGCAATGGTATGCGAAGCTAATCCCATTGGCCCCTACATGCAGAAACTCAACAGGAAATCCCAAGACAAAGCATTAAGCCCTTGGCAGACTTAATTTGCTGTGTTAAAACAATGCTGAGGGCCAAGTGATGAAATCTTTAGCAAGGATATGTCATCATATTGTTTCTGCCTAGTAATATAATTGGTGTCGCACTGTCTAGAAGAATGAATTGCTGGAAATTTATCTGCATAAGAAACAGCAAAAATATATACAATGAAATAAAATAAAATAATTGTGTTAGTGACTTCCGGTGCTTATTTATAATGTGCTACTCTTATCTTCATACCACAGTGGGAGATATTATACTTTCTGAACCTTGCAATTAGGCTAGACTATGAAACCAGACCCTGGAACACATTGTGAGAAGTGATATTCTAACCTGCTCTTCCAGCCTACAGCATTTAATTACTGCTGTTATGTGCTCTCTTTCCCTGATGTAGTGACTGAGTGAGAAAGAGCTCAGTACAAGGCTGCAGAGCAACCCACCTAAGGCAACCATGGCTGCATAAACAGCAGCTGCTCTGGAAAAGACGCAACAGACATCCTCACCAAAACAAGTATATATATACTTTATATGTGTGTTTTTAATATTTTATTTATATATAATATTCATATGTGTGTATTTTTATATTTTATACATATAATTTTTATAATTACATGGTATATTATATATGTGTATATATATACTTTCTTTTTTTAAACTTTTACTGCATTATGATGAGAAAAGTTACATGATTTCAATTTATCTGAATCTGTTAACATTTAAAAACATATTTTAAATAAATAGAATTAAATCACATTCTTGTTTCCCTTTTGTGCCCCCACTCCTCCCAGAGACCCCCCCCTTCAATACCTACAATATCTTTTTTGTTATTATCCTTAAAATTTATAAAATATTATATCAATACAAATAAGTATTATAAAAGTTGTTTGATATACAACAACAATCAATATAACACTCTTATGTAGATGCTCGTCTACAGCAATAGTGAAAATACATTTTTCTCAATATAAATTTTAAATAACTCCAAAATATTAACTGTATACTTCAAAATAACACATCACTACTGGTATTTTCCTAAATGAACATAAATATATAAAGTCTTTTTGTTTGTTTTGTATTTAGTAGAGTTTAAAATCTTGGCTCTTACTGTTGTACAAGCCAAAAATAAAAACAATTTTTAGACATTGGATTTCATTGTAATAAAGTTATACTTCAATGACCCTCAAATCACCAAAGGATTTTACCTCCATCGTAGCTAAGCTGAGAGTTGACAGTTCTGCTGCACCAAGAAATGAATTGTAGACTCGATTTTTGGATACAGACTTCCTGCTATGGTCAAAGCTATTTGACTTGAGTGAGTGACTTTATTCTCAGCCCACAGAGAACAGGTTACATTCATTTAAGAAATGGTGTAGGTATTAAGATGGTCTATCCATAAAGTCATTCACCAACTGTTTCAATGAACAATGGTTCTGCTTGGAGGGTGGCATAGACATTATGTGAGGGTAAGAATATGGTTCATTAGCTGTGATAATTTGGAAAAGCATTCATCTCAAAGAAAGAGTAACTTATAAAGTTCTCTTCTTCAAACTTGATACAAGAGCTACAAACGTCAAGCAAATCATTCAGTCTCACTCTTTGTTGTTCTCTTACAAGCAACCTCCCTAGTTAATGATCTATGTTTCTTTTGGGTATATAAATACTTTTGAAATATATAAGCTGTTCTGAAAACCATAGTATAGTGTAAAGACATGAAATAAATAATACTACTAATAGAGAGGCTGAGATAGGAGAAGCAAGATTTCAAGACCCTTATGTTGTACACAACTAGTCACTATCACAAATAAGCTGAAAGTGTATATAGATTGTACAATGTTAGACCTATTTCTCCAATTACCAAATTAGAGAGATCATTGGATGACAATCAACAAATTTCTAATTCTTCATATTATTGGATTTCAATCGATTAGGATATGTTGGTAATATTAATTTTCATATTAGTATATTAAGAAAAAGTAATTGTCACTTCCTGTTGTTTTGTTGTAAGAGGTGGAATTAGGTTTGTGTGGATTTGTTGAAAGATTACCTTCTTGCTTCTTCTGGGGTGTAGTTTTGCTCCTTATGTTGAGGTTTTCCATCTATTATCCTTTGTAGGGCTGGATTTGTGGAAAGATATTGTGTAAATTTTGTTTTGTCATAGAATATCTTGTTTTCTCCATTTATGGTTAATGAGAGTTTTGCCAGGTACAGTAGCCTGGGCTGGCACTTTTGTTCTTGTAGGGTCTGTATGACATCTGCCCAGGATCTTCTAGCTTTCATAGTCTCTGGTGAGAAGTCTAGTGTAATTCTGATAGGCCTGCCTTTATATGTTACTTGATCTTTTTCCCCTACTGCTTTTAAAATTCTTTCTTTGTTTAGTGCATTTGGGGTTTTTATTATTCTGTGTTGGGAGGAATTTCTTTTCTGGTCCAGTCTATTTGGAGTTCTGTAGGCTTCCTGTATGTTCATGAGCATCTCTTTCTTTAGGGTAGGGAAGTTTTCTTCTATAATTTTATTGAAGATATTTGCTGGCCCATTACATTGGGAGTCTTCACTCTCTTCTATACCTATTATCCTTAGGTTTGGTTTTCTCATTGAGTCCTGGATTTCCTGGATGTTTTGGGTTAGGAGCTTTTTGCTTTTTGCATTTTCTTTGACTGTTGTGTCAATGTTTTCTATGATGTCTTCTGCCCCTGAGATTCTCTCTTCTATCTCTTGTATTCTGTTGGTGATGAATGAGTGAATGACCCCTGATTTCTTTCCTAGGTTTTCTATCTCCAGGGTTGTCTCTCTTTCTGCTTTCTTTATTGTTTCTATTTCCATTTTTAGATTCTGGATGGTTTTGCTCATTTCCTTCACCTGTTTGATTGTGTTTTCCTGAAGATCTTTAAGGGACTTTTGTGTTTCCTCTTGAAGGGCTTCTAGCTGTTTACCTGTGTTCTCTTGTATTTCTTTGAGAGTGCTATTTATGTCTTTCTTAAAGTCCTGTATCATAGCCATGAGAAGTGACTTTATATCTGAATCTTGCTTTTCCAGTGTAATGATGTGTCCAGGGACTTGCTATGGTGGGAGAATTAGGTTCTGATGATGCCAAGTGACCTTGGTTTGTGTTGTTTATTTTCTTACACTTGCCCCCTGCCATCTGGATATCTCTAGTGCTACCTGCCCTTGCTAAATCTGACTGGAGCCTGTCCTTCCTGTGATCCTGGTTGTGTCAGAACTTCTGAGAGTCAAGCTGTGTCTGTGATCCTGTGATTCTGGGATCCTGTGATCCTGGGCTTGTTAGGTCACATGGAAGTGGAGCTTCCTCTGGGGGTTTTGGGACTGGCTGCAAAGCTTACGCCCAAGGTCTGCTCTGGACATCAGCCCAGACAGACCAGAAGGAACCTGAGTCCCTGGCTGGTGGAGTTCCTGTGTGCCTGATCCTTCTGGTCCCAGTTACTCCCAGTGTTGGGACAGATATTGGTTCCTCTTCACCTCTGATCCTGAGAGTGTCAGAGTGCCTGGGAGTGGATCTTCCTCTGGGTGTTGTGGGACTGGCTGCAAAGATGTTGGTTCCTCCTCACCTCTGATCCTGGGTGTGTCAGAGCGCCTGGCAGTGGAGCTTCCTCTGGGTGTTGTGGGACAGGCTGCGGAGCTTGCACCCAAGGTCTCCTCTGGACACCAGCCCAGACAGACCAGAAGGCATATATATGCTTTCTATAAAGCCACTGAGATTTGCACTGTAGCACCTTTAGAGTCCCTGATCTACCCTGATAGATATAATGACGTTCAGAAGTTAATTTCTTTAAAAAAAAAAAAACTAATAATAACAATGCTTCCAGAATTTGCATGATTATACCTAATATTAAAGATTACCTGGCAATAAAAAGAAATGATTATAAAAACATATCTATTTCTCTTGTCATGGTTGTGTTTAGTCCAAATGAATTTGGGTTTTGAATAAGCTATACCATGTGTGGGGATCATTTTAAATACAGGCATCGATTATATGATAATCATTCATTCATTTATTCTGTATTGTGCATGAGTACGCACTTACATATGCCGTAGCATGCATACACAGGTCAGAGGAAAACTGACTGGGTCAGTTCTTTCTTTCTCACATAGGCTCTGGGGATCAAACCTAAGCCATTAGGCTTGGAGGCTCACTTTTTGTCTCTGATGTGATTCCTGCATCATTTCTAAAACCAGACAAGCTTAGTTAGAAATAACATAGGGTTAAAAATGTACAAACATTGGCATGCATGTATCTCTCAACCTTTCTCGGGCTTTGAGTAGAACAATGGATGTTAAGAGTACGCATAGCCTCGTGTACTTCTGTACATGGAGCAGAACTTCTCATCAATATTTGCTCCTGTCTGCCTGCTCTCTACTTCAGTAACCACCTTGCAACAGCTTCCAGCCGGAAGCCTCAAATCACTCAATGATGATTAGAAAGTATGTAAATTTACTTGTCTTATTTAGGACACTTTATTAATTCGCTTTCAAAATTTTGATAGCCAACCTTTCTCCCCTAATTAACAAAACATGTTTTCATAGGCTTTATGTAAGTTTGACAGATATTGCCTCACATGGTAAATAACTGACCAGAGTTCTGACTAATACTTCAATTGCAATTTTCCATATAGTGTTTGTGCTTTTGCTACAATAGAAATGTATTATATCTATTATTCATGAATACTTAACAATGAAAATAGTTAGTTGTCCCCATTGGAGTTGATAAGTGAGTTTAAATTAAGGTATTAATCATCAAACTCTAGACTAAGTATACATTTTAAAAATTAGTATTACATATGAAGATCAGAAGAAAATATTTATCTTGCAGAATTTATTATCTTTAAGTCTTTGGTACAAAGCTGCTTTCATTAATAGCTTGAAAAGACCATTTCTCAGAATGTCATATTATTTGGATTGAATATTATCAGCTAAAGCTCTAAGAAAATCATATTTTTGTTTTCATACAGGTTTTGGCTGCTGAGTAATCTAATGCATGCTATTTAACAATATTAGGAGTTGGGTTGGAGGGCTGGCTCATCAGCGAGGAGTGCTTGCTGAGTTTACAGAGGACTCAGTTCTCTTCCCAGCACCTATCTAGCATCTGGCAGTCTTTGGTCCCAAGATGGACCAAAAGGAATCCAGCTCTTTGCACTCTATGACACCAGAGATATATGCGCAACACATAGGTACATGTAGGCAAAGTATTCAGACATATCGAGTAATACGTTTAAAATAATACAATGTTTCAAGGACATGAAAATGTATAAATCCAATGCATACTAGTTTTCAGAGTGGTCGTCTAAAGGAGCTCTTATATTTGCTAAAAAGAAACTATTACTGTTCAGAATTGTTTGCATTTTCTGTTGGATTTGTCTTAGCAAGTCAGGCACTTATATGTAGAATTGAATGTTAGACACAAGTCTGATAGACATAACCCCAGCTAAAGGGAGGACATACTTATAAACATGAATGACTTCTTGATAATATCCAAATTGGTATTTATTCAAGTTCTAAACTGTTCAGAATATTGAAAAAATGGGCAATCACAGTTTTGTAGTTTAGTGAGGTGACTAAAAGCTAAAGAATCAACTTTCAATTACTTGTGTCTGGGTGTTTTACTATAACAGATCGTATTAATATAGACATATGCCTAATAGTTATTTTTAGTTCATAAGAATATTGAATATTTCTATAGCCACAGCAGTATTGTTTCTGTTTTCCATACAGAACCTAATAGTTGTAAGGATTCATAGCTGGTGTTTAAATTTAAGTATAAAGAGCTTTCTTTGCAATTTTATTTCACACACATTAGCCATATACACACACACACACACACACACACACACACACACACACACACACACATACACACACGAGTTTCTCCATTCACACAGACATTATACATACATACATACATGAGTTTCCCTATTCAGTCCTGTTACAAAAGGAATTCATTTTCTACTTTTTTCTCTTTTCTGGGTGAAATGTGTGAAATGTGTAATTTTTTTTTTTCTGTTCTTGAGCATGAAGACAGATAAAATGGAGACCTTGTTGTGAACTCAATGTTTTCCTTGTCACTTGGTGAGGGACTGTAGACAGCCCATCTAAAGCCATTATATACAAGCTAGGAAAGTGTTCCATTTGCCATGCTCATGCTCAGGTGAAATAAAATATTTTTATCATGTTTTAAAGGCCTGAGTCTTATCCAAATAAATTAAAGATGCAAATTTTCATTCTTAATGTAATTTCTAATAGTCCTGTTTTAGATAGTTAAGATGGATCAGTGAGTGATGAGGAAGAGCACTCTGAACCTGGGGACCTTTGGCAATGTTGGGAGACCTTTTTGTTGTACCGTTAGTTGGAAGATGTACTACTAGCACTTGGGGTTGAGGCAAGAGATTTAAGGAAACACGTTTAGCGAGGAAGGCAGTCTCCTAAATGAAAGCGTTGCCTAGACCTACCTGCCAGTGTTGATTTGGCTAAGAAACCCAGAACCACATGAAGCACTAATTGACACAGTCACAAGATAAAGTAACTGCTGAGACGATTGGTACAAGGTAAGGTAAGAATGTACTTCTCAAAATACATTTTCAGTGCATCAAATGTCAAAAACATACTTACCAAGCCGGGCGGTGGTGGCACACGCCTTTAATCCCAGCACTTGGGAGGCAGAGGCAGGCGGATTTCTGCGTTCGAGGCCAGCCTGGTCTACAAAGTGAGCTCCAGGACAACCAGGGCTACACAGAGAAACTCTGTCTCGAAAAACAAAAGCAAAAACAAAACAAAACAAAACATAATTACCTTTCAATTTTCAGGATGCCCAAGTTAAATTCAACTAATATAGAGCTGAGGAGTGGCTCCACTGACATATACATATAAGAAAATTTTTATCTTGTAGAATTTATTATCTTTAAGTCTTTGGTATAAAACTGCTTTCATGGGAGACACTCCTGTTTGTTAGTAGTGTTTTTCACTACACAAAATATCGTACCCTCTCCTTTCTATTATCTGTATAGTGATACAATTAAATTCTTACTTGGTGCCAATGTAATTTACTTTCATCTGTTGTCAATATGCTTTAACACATGCTAGTAGTAAATAATGATTGAAATAAAACTTAAGGGACAGAATGGAATAATGTGACACCTGAAGGCAATAAAGATGCACTAGGAGATGAAATGTGTGGCATTTAGATGTCCAGATATATACATATACTTCATACATATACACGTACACATACACATGCACACACACACACACACACACACACATGCACACACAAATGCACATATACATATACTGCACTTGAAACCCATGGACTTGTTCTTATGTCTAGAGATACCTCTAGGAGAGATAAAGAAGTCAAGGGTCTTGGGAGGAGACCAACATGAATCATTCAAACTATCCCTAAGGTCAATGGCAGAAAGCATACTTAGAAAATAAGAGAGGTCATGTGAAGCCAGATGAAGAAATTGGAGTTATGAAGTCACAAGCCAAAGAACATGGAGAGCCACCAAGAGTTGAGCCCTGCAAGGAAAGATTCTCCATGCGAGCCTGTAGCTGGAGCACATTGCTGTCAGCCCACTGATTCACACGCTGGCCTCAGAACCGTGAAAGGATGGTGCTCTATTATCTGCAGACACCAGTTTGCAGGCTTTTGTTATAAGAGTCCTAGGAAACTGATAGTCCACTGAAGTAGTCTGATTTAAAAAAAAAAATAAAATAAAAATAAGAAAAGAAAAAAGAAGTCTTCAGGGACTCAGTTCTGGAATAGCTGAAAAGAACAGAGTGGACCTGTCTGACTGTTTGTCTCTGCCAACAGAGGGAGCCAAAAGGACCGCCAGGCCAAATCAGTCTCCCGGGGAGCCCTCTACTGGACATAGTGTTCAGCCAGCCTGAACTGGCTGAGAGGGATAAGCCTTATATAGACAAGAACCCTAAAGCCAAAACTAGAACTGAAATACACTTAGAAGGTCAATGTCAGGAAGGTGACGTTTGCTAGGACATTTGCTCCAAGGCTGTCTTCTCACCCAGAGGGGGAAAGTCACAGTAGGGAATAGAGCACACCAAGACCCACATAATCCCACTATGTGAGAACTCCCAAAGCACTACTCTTCCTTTGTTGTTCATTATTCAGAACACCAGAAACCTGAATCTGTTTGCAACGCTTACTAAACTCAAGTCTCACTGGCTCAGCAAATATCTTTCGGGCTTACTGTTCCAGATTGTCTGTCAAACCACTACAGGGGTTCCTTTACCTCTGGAACTTATGAAAAAAAAATGGATTTGTTGCTAGTGATTGCCTCAAAGATGGGTTGTCAGAGTTCTGTAGCATTGAGTGTAATTTCTTGAGCATGATAAATGATATATAGACACTGTCATTAGAATATAACTCTTGGAGTGAAAAGCTGGTGACTATCTTTAAGCAGTATATCAGAAGTAATGGTCTTTTATAAAATGTATTCTTTACCTTAGCAGCTTAACTCTGGCATGTATCCTTTAAAAGTTCCTCACTGGAGTCGGAGAGCTGGCTCAGCAGGTAAGGGCAGCAGTCTTGCAGAGGGCCAGGATTTAATTCATAACACTCAAAAAAGGGCTAACAAATATCTGTAACTCCAATTCCAGGAAATCCGACTATTTTGGTGGGCACGGCACACACAAGGTACACAGATATGCATGCAAGCAAACCCTCGTACCCATAAAACAAACAAACAAAAAACAAACAAACAAAACCATTCATTACTAATCAAGCCTTCTGTTTACATGCACGCATTCTAAATATCATTCTAACCACACATAGTTTTCTTTTGTTTTTATGGTCAATTTGTTTTCTTCATCATTTCTTAAGAGTTCTAAGTGAGGATAGGGGATACTCAGGACTACACACACTTCATTTAGTGGTATTAGGGTTAACATCCCCAGCGTTAAAGTAGTGTGGAAAGAGTGCTTTAAATTTCTTTTGCTAAGGACAAGCTATGCCCCACTCAGGCAGTGAACAGCAAATGGACTCCTTTTACTTCTGCAGAACTTTAGCTTCTGACTCAAAAACCACTGCATTTTGAACAGAGACGTACTGTCCTTGCAAGGGTATTTGTGATTTGAACAGGACCATCACCATGTAGTCTGTTCATTGCTAAAGAGTTTTGAGTGGGATGAAAAACAGTATTTAGTAGTTGAGGTTTACATGGGAACTCATATAAAAAAAAATTACTAGCATTCTTGATATCTTCCTTGACATAAGAAATCTATTTCAAAATTTATAACTTTGAAAATCTCATCGATGAGCTATGATGACAACCCACATGGCAAAATATAACCATAAGTACAAGAGTGGAGTGATTGGACTGGAGATAACCAACTATTTTCTGATTGTACTTAAGTCTCATTCTACTGAAGGAAACACATACTTGGTAAATCCAGCCACGGTCCCATGGTTAGAGAGTTTACATGCCATTGGGATAAGACTTTTGCTAACTGGACGTGGTGCCAAACTGCTATCTGAATTTTTATCTGTATTCATAGATAACTGCACCTATCAGATATCATCTGAGAAGTTTCTTTGTGTAGTGAGTAAGAGTCAACCCAGAAGCTTCCAGCTTCTCAGGGTCTGTGGAGTGTTCACCTACAAATGTCACATCTATCACACTCTTAGAGACCATTGAGGAAGACAGGGTCAAAGATTGTAAAAGGCAAAAGACTCACAGATTTGGAACAGAACAGCCTCCTCTAGATATGACGGGACCACTACACTCATGAACTCCTAAGAACTATGATTGCCCATACAAGACATGCACAAAATCAGTTCTGGTATGAATCAGGGAAGGTACCATGAGCCCTCACTCACAGATGACTCATTATTAAGAGTTGATGGCTTCTAGAGGAGTTATAGCCAGTTTTATTTAGGGGTGTGGCCCTTGGTAGGTTAAACATGCTTCACTGGATGGTCCCACACCACACCCATGAATATATTAGTCAAATAAATCCCACTACGTGATAAAAAGAGAACACTACGAAATAGGAGGGGTGGGGGACATGGAAGTAAGAGAAGTTACAGGGGAGGAATCGTGGTGAATACAATCAGAATACAGAATACGTGCGTATGGCATTCTCAAAGGATTAATGAAATATATTTAATTGAAAAATTAAAACCCTTTTTCAATCTTCTGTGAAGTTATTTGCTTTAGAGCTTTTCTATGCCTTATAGCCAAGCACCTTAATTTTGCTGTTCTTGGATGCTTTGCATTATTTGCAAACATTGTGCCCATGTATTTAAATTATCTAGGGGTTAACACTTTATCTGCTACCTTTCTACTTCTTTTCCTGCCACTTCCATTGGACTAAGTCTATTTTGTTCTATTTCATGTCTGTCCTTATCCCTGTGTTAACTCCAGGAGATAGGAAGGGAAAAGAACTAAGAGATAACGTGGGTAGCTCTACCACCAATTTAACGTTATACACGTTGAAAGGGAACTAAATTCGTTGGCTAACACAAAAAGCCATGTCTGGATGAATTTAGCCCGTGGCTCATCTGCTCCAGTACTTGACTGTAGTGAAAAAATGCCCTAATGTGCAGTTTAGTTTTGGAAAGCTGCCTCTTGGGGTTGAGGGACTCTCCTGGCAGGCCCTAGTGCATTTTGTGGGCAAGCTGGGAAGCTGCTTCCCGGTAATACAGTGGTGGGAAATCAACACTGTTGTCCCACTTCAAGAATTCCTTCCAAGTCTCTAAAATGTGCTTCAAACTCATTTGCAGGACAAAAATAATAGATGCTGAATCATAGTGTTCTGGTCAGACAACTCAGCCTGATGTCTGCCGTGCAGTAATTCATATTTCTGTTTACAAAGCCATAGTTCTAATACAAATAAGTATTACCCCGACTCTATTTGCAAATGTAAATTAGAAAAATACGGAGTTTTAGGTCAGTCTTTGAACCTCATTGTAGCACTGATGGGAGGGGGTCTTTGTATAAATTATTAATATGGACCAGAGGGGATTATAGAGATAAACAAGTATGATTCAACTATACTCTCTCTCTCTCTTTCTCTCTCTCTCTCTCTCTTCCTCTCTCTCTCTCTCTCTCTCTTTCTTTCTTTCGGTGTGTGTGTGTGTGTGTGTGTGTGTGTGTGTGTGTGTGTGTGTGTAAGTTCATAATCAAATCCTTTATTTGATACGTTACTCAAAAAATGAAAAAGTAAAAAAAAAATGAAAAAGTATGGTTTGGATATTTCACACTTTTAAACTTACTTGTAAAGATGAATATGGATCATAACAGCCATATAAATCATTACATGTTGAAGCTATAGTTTCTTCTAGCACACAGACAAGATCCTGCTCAACCAACACAGGTATCTGTTCAACTGTGATAATTGGTGTACTATCTAGATCTTCACTTTATTTGACTGGTAAAAGCCAGGCCGCTGAGAAAATGGAGGATTTCATGTGAAATCAACGTAAGGCGACTATATTTAGTACAATATTGAGGACATAGTCATAGCAAAGAGTTAGGTCTTATTTATCTGAAATTCAATTTCAATGGGGTTTTCTAAACTTAGCTGTCATCACGTTCTACATATTCATCACCTTAATTCCAAGCTTCCACTTTCTGTGTCTGCTGGTCTATGGATGTGCATGTGTGCATGTGCATCTGCACACATATGTGTGCTTTACAGACTTTCCTTCGTGTGGTTCATCTGTACTCCACCAAGCCATCCTGGCTAGCTAGCAATTTCCTTTTTTTCTATCTCTAGTGATTGCAAACGTGCTAGTCTAAAGGTAACTTTGAAGAGATGAGTGCCTGACTCTCTTCTGTGTTTTGCCAAGGTCGCAATGCGTGTTTGGTGATAATTTCATTCACAGATTCAGGGTACACTTCGATAACAATGATCAAAGCAGACTCGGGTGCATCCTTGGCCTGACCTGACACGGGATTGGAGAGTTGGACATTTGTCTTCCCAGCTGCCTATAGACGTGCTACGAATTTTAACTTCCATCAACTTTACAGCTAGAGTTCAGTCAGCATTAGCATTCTACATATGGCCAGACTGACTACGCGCACACATACACACACACACACACACACACACACACACACACACACACACACACA
>JADRCD010211316.1:0-23591 GCA_019843815.1 Montemys delectorum | reverse complement strand
AGGAAGGAAGGAAGGAAGGAAGGAAGGAAGGAAGGAAGGAAGGAAGGAAGGAAGGAAGGAAGAAAGGAAGGAAGCTCATGTATGCATGAGTGCATCTCTATCCTTCCCCCCTCTGTGTGTGTACGTGAGTGTGTGTGTGTGTGTGTGTGTGTGTGTGTGTGTGTGTGTGTGTGTCCCTCTTCTTTAAAAGTCACCAATATTGGAATTATGACAGCTCCATCCTGATGATATTCTCTGTTCGCAGTCAACCCCTAGATTCTGCCTTCAAATAACATGGCGCAATTAGGTTCCAGTTAACTTCATACCTCACAAGAATAAAACCCACAACATGGATTTCAGAAACAAAGTGTTGTTCCTCACACCCTAGGAAACCTCATCTCTAGGGGGCAGTCACACTCAGTGCAGGAGCCGAGGGCGAGACCATTCAGTCTATAGTACTTGCCTGTCCCAAAGCAGGTTTGTGTACAGATCCTGTGGTTGAGTTCATCTTATTCCATAATTAAAGAGGAAGTTTGATGGTGGGTAGGCCTTTCTCTCCACTCCAAGTTCTCCCTCAGCGCCAGCAGCTTCTCTGTTCTGTGCCTCGGGAAGCAAATCTTTGCAATTGCTCTCTGAATAGCAGGTTACTGATTACTTTTGGCCCCTGGGATAAACTGGTAGATGATCAATGGACTGGAGGCATAAGAAGCCACAATATTAATTTCCTGTTCCTCCCCCAGGTGAGGCTCTGCACCTTGTGTGGCTGCTTTCAACCACCAAAGCTGCACCTGGGAACTCCTTTCTCCATCACACTTGTAACGGTGTTCCAGTAATGTTCCCTCTTTCCCTTGGCCCTTTATCTTAAGAGGTGGTCAATGTTGCTAGAGCCAGGGTAAGTCTTGAAACTGTGCCCAGGTCTCCATCAAGAGTTGTTACCACCGTTAATATTTTCTCATTTAAAGCCCACAAAGAGTGAATTCCATTTCTTTGAGTCCAGGGCCTTAGGGAGGTTTGCTTAAATTTCACTTATAATTTAAATCTCAGTTGTGTGGACATGCCAGTCTCCATTTATATATAAGGGGGGGAAAGTTCATAGATAATCATCAAAACTAGAATTGAAACATGAAAAAGAGGAGAAAATTAGAGAAGAATTTGTTACAAATCTGCATAAAAGACCTTGTCCCTCGCACCTTTAGAAACCTTCTCAATTGTCACGGGATCTCTTAAGGGAACGGTATAGACAAATGCCTCTTGCCTTCTGAGTAAGTTGAAAGTCATTACCCAAGATCTCTCCATTGCTTTAATGGAAAGGTTATGAGGAGATCATTCATTTTCTTCCCTATGACTCACTTTTTCAGCTTCCCTACTTTGGAATGAGAAGTGGTCATTTTCAGTACTTGAGTTTAAAATAGGTCATTTCCCTCTTGCTTTGTCAGAGAGGCCTGGCTTCCTTAAATTGAGTGACTAGGTTTATTCATGGACTCCCTTTAAGCAGTATAACTGAGTTCCAAACTCAGCCCTATTCTCATTTCTTCAGAAACAAATCCTGAACTTGTAAAGGCAGTGGCTTGCAGTGAGTGCTGGGAAAAGAGTGGGCCACAGGCAGCTGTAGGTCTAGATGCTCGGATCGAATGGTGAAGAAGGAAGAGCGAGAGCCAGGAGGTCCTGGAGAGGCAGGAATAGTATTCTCAGCATATAGAGTGAAATTTGTCCTCAAAAAAGTATAGCAGTGAATGTTTATTGACTGCAAAAGCGTTCCCAAGTTGGATTTTTGGATCCTTTCATTCACAAGACTTATCTTAGAAGAGGTGAGGTACCTTAGAAGGACATCAAGCCCCACCCCTCATGCCAGACCCTGCCAGCGTCTGTCACAGTGTGTGTTGGTAAAGTGTGGCTTGAAGATGAGATGAAATCTCTTTTAGAAGGAAGAGGAAGAAGAGATGAAGAGGAGGAGAAGGATGAAGAGGAAGAGGAGAAAGAAAGAGGGAGAAGGAAGGAGGGAAAAGGGAAGAAGGAAAACTAGCTATGTTTCATAGCTATAATCTGCCCTGGAAAAATATTTCTGAACTCACCCTGCAAAATGCTGTCTATAACACTATTGGAGTCAAATGGGCCCTTTTCTTCTTCTTTTTTTCCACAGTTACTTTTTCTTTTTCTTTTTTTTTTAACAGGGAAATTCACAGCAGCTCGCTGTGGTATGCAGGGCAGGCAGCCAGGTACACCTAAGAGCAACACTTGCCTTGCTGAGTCACCCAGAATGATGATACGGGAATGACAAAGGGAGATACTGGGGAATGTCAAGTCAAACAAATCATAGCTCTTCTCTGGTGGCTCCTTTGACCTTGGTCTGAGGTAAGGCACACAGGCGGGAGGGACATTGAGGATAAGCAATGTTTGTCATCTGAGGCTTCTATCGGCTCCAAAAGGAACTCTAAATCTCCCTTATGGAGGCATTGACATTTAGCTTGGCACATTTTCAGATACTAGGGGAAAAAAACATGACATGACAAGGGAAAAAAAAAAGTCAAGTTAATACACAGCAGAAGGAGGCCATTATTTCAATAGTTCAGAAGCTAATTTGCATAGAAGCGTGCAAACACACATTTCCGGACACTAGAATTTCTTTTCTTTTTCTTTTTTTTTTTTCTTTTTCTGTCACCAAGTCAAGTAAGATAACTGTGGCTTTTACAAATAACAAATCAAGTAAACTTGACTTCCCCCTTGCCACATCCAGAATCTTTCATCTTTCTTTCCTTCTTCCTTTCTTTCCTTCTTTTTTTCTTTCTTTCTTCCTTTGCATATCTCCAGTCATGTGAGGTTTTTCTTTAAAAGTCTCTAGTGGTCCTGTCTCATAGTAAGCTTTATCTCGTGCGAAGATGAAGAAGGAGGCCTTCCAGAGAAGCATTAGCATTCATTTTAGGGTGGTTATAAATCTTAAGTCTGGCACAGGCTTATCTGATAAGTTTCACTATACATGGTCCAAGTTTCAATTAAATCCCTCTTGGGGTAGGGCAAAAATTTGTAGACTAGGGTGATATTATTTTATATGACAAACTGATCCAGTTGTTTTCCCATATTAGAACCTGAGGACTCCTGAGGGACTGTGTGCACACACACATGCCTTCAAAGACAGGGATAGACTTTATACTCTGTGTGCTTGCTGAAAAGTTTATTTTTGTCCCCCTGTTTCAAGGAGAGCCTAATTCTGCCCCCTACCCAACACACACACTTTGCTCTGCTCTTCTCCAGCGGACATCCTGTCACTTCAGTAGTCCTGACATTTTAAGGTGGTATTTGATCCTTCCGAATCTTTGAAGATCATTTTCCCCAGCCTCTTCACCATGCCACCTTTAAAGATAAAAGGCCAGTCTGTGAAGGCGATCAGGTCAAGAAAGTTCAGTTTTGTAATTCCATCAACAGGACAGTTCCCACACTCACTGCCTCCCACATCTCAGTTATTTGAGACAGATTTTTTTTTTTCTTTTTAGAAGAAAAAGAGGCCGGGTGTTAAAAGTGCTCGCATTACATGTCCAAATCGTAGAATCTCTTGAACTCCAACAGGTTAAGAAAAGACAGCCTGCCGTCATACCTTCATCTTTCCTTATCAACTTTGACCTTAGCCCCTTCTCAGTCAGCTGCTTACACATGCATTTCATACAGGAAAGGCGAAGGAAATTCCAGAAGAAAAGCCAGCAGCCTAAGAATGAATTTTTACAGAAAGTTCAACAACCTCCGGAGAGATCGAAGATGGCATGCTCAAGTAGCTGACTTCATTTACTAAACGCACTTCCCTTTGTGTTAAGTACCTCTTTCTTCTAAGTGCATGGGGTTTGTATGGCTCTCCTCTCTGCTGCCCCCCTTCCCCTCTGCAAAATTTATTATGGCCTCCAGACAGGCTCCGAATGCCTGAGGCCCATTAGGTGGGCCTGAGGTCGTGCCTCCTCTGGCTCCTGAAGTCCTCCTGAGGAACTTCTCTTCACAGTGTCCCTACAGAACTGCAAACAATCACAGACACAGTCACTTGGAACACATACTCTTTCTGTCAAGGGTTGCTCTTCCTCCAGAGTTTTCTTCTCTGAAAACTCATTATTAAAGTTATTATTATTATTATTATTATTATTACTATTACTATTAGTTTTAGTTTTACTGATTTGACTATGACCAACTGAAAGTAGTAACCAAATGATGAGATAGGAAATTTTGTTTCTTGCAAAATAGTGTCAAAGACCAACAGACAAACCTTCAAATTCCTCTGCACCACATAGCAATTAGGTGCTGTTCAGAAAACATCCCAAACAAACTGCCAGTCCAATTCAGTTTAGACACAGAATGTGTTTTAGGTCTGAGGGGCCAGGCCTACCTCATTTCTTCCATAGATTCTTCTGGAGAAGAGTGGCTGGCTGGATCCACTTCAACTCTGGAGGTCACTAGATGCCACCACAGACTAGATTGTTGGCCATGGGTGGCAATGAATCTTCACACGAAGCTTCTTACACTCACATACCCCCTACTTCCCCCAGCTAAATCTAGACTTTTTTGGCAAAGAGTAGAGGCCTGCAGTTGCCCTTATGGCTTCAAAGCTTAACTTCACAGGTAATTGGGGAAACGTTAGTTATATTCTCTGTGCACAACTTAACTCATTTACACTAAAATAATTAGTGTAATAGTGTCATGAGTCTATGAGGATTATATAATTCACACGAAGCTACTTAGGAGCATATGAGCATATAAGTGTACATAATTATATATTAATGTTCTTTATATTTTCATTATTTTTATTGTACAAATGCAAATTTCTTTCTTTCTTCATATCATGTAGAATTGACCCAGCAACGTTAACATGATTTAATTCACTCATAAAACCTGGACTGCCCATGTTGTAAACTGAGGTCACTTTTGGGAATGCAGAGGAAGAAGATATCTTGCTGTGAAATATGGTCTCCTGACTGGGGATAAACAGAAGATGTTGGTCAAAGTTGACATTTCAGGCATTGTCTGAAAATAGTTCCTACTGTTGTCAAGTGTGTGTATAACACAGACCCCAGGAAACCGGAGCTGCTATAGGACTGTGCATAAGCCAAGTATCTGAATAATTTATGGTGCTTGAGCATCTTTCCTGTTGATCTCGGTGACCGTACTCACTTAGGGACACCTTTGCCAGGACTAGGAGAAAGGGCATGGAGCATGGTTCCTACCAGCACTGACATTTAACAAAGAGTGATTGATTGAAAGCAGGGCTCATGCTTAGATTTACCAGTGTTTTGCTAAAATTCCTTTAAAATGAGACTGTAAGTCCATCCACTCTTTTTCTTTCCTCTGAATAGATTTTTTTTTAAACTAGATCAAACACTACCAAAAGCCAGGTCAAGTACACTGCAAGATAATTCATGTCTTCAGTCCCTGTAAAAGGCAGAGACATCTGAGTTATCTAGTTAAAGGACTAATCATTGTTCTTAACATATGAAAGCACTTGTTATTCATCCCTACCTGTCCTGAGGCCTCGTAGCTAACACATGACTTCAGATGAAATCTAAATTTGCTATTACAAGCCTGTTGCTGTGTTGATCATATGAGATAAAAATGTTAGTTTTGAGTCTTTGGAAACTGCTGCACTTACTCCCAAACTGTTGATTTTTAAAAAAGGCTAATTATGGGGTTGGGTACATTGGTGTCTCTGTCTTATAAAACAGCAAGCTTAAGAAGAAAGAAAAGAAGAGAAAAAAAGAATGAAAGAAAGAAAGGAAAGAAAAGGAAAAAAAGAAAAACAGAAAAAAAATGGCAGCAGAGACATTTTTTCTAGCTCATGTCAGCACAGAAGGGTGACTCAGTTGTTTCATCTCCCAACAGCTGCATGCTTTCATTGACATTTGGTGACCTTTCTTTGTGCACCCAGCCTAACCTCTTAGGTTATTTCCTGGCCTCCCTTCAGTGACCTATGACCGAGGCTGACCTTTAGCTGGAGAATGTGACATTTTGTTCTCCTCTAGCTGACATGTGATGCTCTCATTATTCAAAGGTATGTGAAAATAACGACCCGGGATGACCTGTGAGTTTCCTTTCCTTTATTGGTTGTTTTTGGTGCTTGTTCAGCATGTAGTGGCCTTGGTTGAAAGGGGGTGAGGCTCAGAGATGGAGAAGGAGAGGGTAGCCAATGTCTTTTTTTAAAGCTCACAATTCTATCTGATTTCCTGCCAGACCGGCCGTTCTAATGTGCAAGGACACGTTAGTATTTCCTGTTTCTGGATTTAGGAACAGGGTTGGCCTTCAAGCCACAGGTCTCCTTGGGGGGTGTAAGCACTTCCATGGAGTGAGTAAAGCTACTTGTTTGTTTATCTCCTTCTAACTAATGGTACCCCTGCATCTCTGCAGAGAAGTTTTATGCGTTAGTTCCTTACAGATCCAGAAGGAAGAATAGACACACAAACGTAATATATGTCAAAATGAACCATCTAAAAATCTGTCCTTTACATGCTAAATGTATGATCCAGATGGAAATTGAAAGTGCTTTCTCTCTATTGAAAACATTTTTTTGTTTTCATCATATATTCTAATAAATTTGAATATGTTTATGGAATTATGTCAATTAGTTTAAGACCACATGTATATCAATATGTAAATGTACACAGCAGGTACAAAACAAATGGAAAAATAAAATTAAATCTGGGCACTGGTGAAATAATTGTCATAAACTACTTATGTATTTGAGAATCAACATAGAAGGTATTTACCTATAAGAATTAGATATTGAAAATATTTATCTCAAAGTATCCCAGATCTCTGACACTACACTTTTCAACAAGGTAAAGTATATTTCCACTTTAACAAACTTGTAAGTCAGGAACCCCAGTTCCTTTTATGAGGCATGTATCTGTTTCTGTTTTGCTCACAGTCAGCTTTGCCTTCTCATATAACCATCTCTGTGACAGTTCCAACCAGCGCAGGAGATGGAAGACCGAAGTGTGGACTGCTTGACCAAGATGTAAACGTTGTCATCTAGTCTGAGATTTCATAACTTTACAAAGCAAGATACTGAGGCCTCAGCGGCGTCACAAGGGGCCTCTTAATTACAGAATCAATTCTGTGCATTTGAGCAAGAGCACTGGGACTCTTGGCCAGGCTCAGATAAAGTTCGTCATTCTGAAGCCACCATTTCCTCTCTTCTTTCACCTCCTGATTCTTGAAAAGAGTAGTTTCACCATTATAGTGTTTTGTTATTTTTTAGTATAGTTAAAAAAATAAAATAACATCTCGGGTCCTGTGGATCTTTTCTCATGTGTGACTTAGTTACCTGTTTAAACTTGGGTCGAGTGGATATCCTCCAAATTTGTTGAAGTAACCGTCCTCTTGCAACTCACGTCTGTGATTAATTTCAAAGGGCCGAGGACAGCCACCAGTGCAGCACAGAATGTGTTGTCTATGTCCCAAGGAGCTGTGTCCGACTCCCACTGAGTCCTACCTTCCTGGAGGAGGGATAAGTTGACTTCTGATTTGTAAAATACTGCCGTATATGCTATAGGTCCAACAAATATTTGAATGGAAGCTTTATACAGGGAACTCCAGCAGTGATAAGATACTGTGTCCCACACCTGGCCTTCAAGGAAGATATTTTCTTTCTTAGAGCATGCTGAAGTGTCTAATTACTGCAAGGAAGTTTTATAAGTTTTAGAGTTTGACAAGAAATGGTGGCTTGAGTCTACAAGACCAGATCTTAGGAGGCCAAGGTGAAAGGATAGCTTTAAGGTCAGAGCTGGCCTGAGCTAGGTAGCAGGATTCTGTCTTTAAAAAAAAAAAAACTGTGTGGCTACAGAAAAAAAAAAAGAAGAAGAAGAAGAGCATCAATGTAAATCTAAGTTTTCATAATTTTAATACCTCTGTCCAATGAATTCCGATGTTCTGTTCACAGATAAGTTCTTGGCTTATAGATAAAATATATTTCATCTGCCATTTTTATGCCATCTAATTGGTGTATAACATCCACTGAACATCAAAACAAACTTTCCAAGTCATTAAATATAGGCCCATTAACTCCTGTAGCATGAAGGATACTGTCAAAGCAGAGTCCTTGTACTCACACAACAGCACAAAGTCACAGCTTGAGGATTCCTTGCTTCAAACAAACTAAAAAGATAATGAAGTGTGAGATTCAGTCTACTTAATTAATGTGACCAAAGAATCACAACAGAAAAATGATGTAGTATATGTTCAGAACAGCTGTGGTCTTACTATACACATTTAGCATGAGTGTTTGCTTCTTGATGTTGCTGTTCACTTTAACACTAAAAACTTACTCTTTTGACAACAAACCAAAACCCAAACCCAAAGCAAACTAAAGAAGCACTTTAGCCTGCTATGGGTATAGCCTTAATAAAGAGAAGGTCTGAATAAAAGAACAACAACAACAAAAATGTAACGCAGTCAGTAGATTTGATGAAACTGACACTTGATGGATTATTTTGATCATTACAGTTTCTAAAGGGAGGATCCGTCTTCCACTATTTTTGGGTCTTTACATAGGAATTGCTACATAGGCCTGAAAGACATCTTGAGTTGCCTGACTCAGGAAAGCTCCGTGCTCCCATCCCCTCTAGTCATTTGTGCTTTATTTTGGGGAGCAACAGCAGAAACCTGTTTTCCCACTTAGCTCATTCTGTTCTCTGTAAAGATCCTTATTTGTCAGACATTTAATCCTGGTTAAAGACAATTGTTTTCACTTGTTTAAAAAAGTTTTCCATGAATATAATATAAGACTTTGTGCATGGGACTCCTTTCATGGACAAAGTGTCTTTATGTGATGACTAATAACAGAGTCATCCATGATGGACAAATTAAAGCTCCTTCTCCAGACCCCAATAACCTCATGTGGAAGAGACACAAGGTCCAGTTGCTGCTTTCTGGCATGCCCTGATTGTTACTTAAAGGTCTTTAACTATAAAAGCCCTGTGTTCCATTGCTAGACTCCTAATAGCCATAAAGCTTTATCTCCTTGGCCAGTAGGGCTTTTCTGCATATGTTTTCTCAAGCACGAGTGATATGCACATAAGCGTAAGAATCATTTTTGCTTGGCTTGCTCCTAATTCCCATGTTTTTATATAGCTATTGCCTAATTTGTCCATGATTTCACATCAGTACAAATTCATCAAGGAGAAGCATTGTAAGTGGGTAAAGTCTTCATAGCTCAAAATGAAAGGAAACTTTAGTTTGTGTGTGTGTGTTGAGTTACTGCACATGGGTTCTTTCATTGCATATGACAAAATAACTCCCCCCTATGGTTCTTTATAGAATCATGACTTTGTCTGTTTCTCACCTCCATGGTGAGATCCATTATAATGCTTGCTAGTGTCACTGAATTCTCAGATGCTTCTAGAGAAACAGTCTAGAAATAGTTTTACATTCTGGTTGATTCTACTATACCCACTTCTTTTCTCTTCTTGAAGGACTGTTTACCCTAATTTTTAATATACAAACACTCAAAAATGTTTTTATCTCAGATGCATTAATTGCAAGGCAGATTATTCATTTACTTTGGAGCAAGTAAAGAAATGATTAATAAGCCAGACAGTGGTGGCACACAACTTTAATCCCAGCGCTTGGGAGGAGGCAGAGGCAGGCAGATTTCTGAGTTGGAGGCCAGCCTGATCTACAGAGTGAGTTTCAGAACAGCCAAGGCTACACAGAGGAACCCTGTTTCGAAAAACCAGAAAAAAATTAATAAAGGAAACTGGAGAGGACATTGTAGATGGGATTTCCATTCTGTCTTGTAAAAAGAAGCCAAGGGTCTATCACATTCACCACATCATTCCAGTGAACTACCTCACTTGGAAAAAAAAAGAGAATGTGTTTTAAATGTCAGGTTTTTGTCCTCTCAAGTGCAATTTGACATAGTTTACTGATATAATTGAACATGAATTCCTTTAGGTCAAGGACATATTTTAAAATATTACTTTTAAACTAATAATAAAGTCTTGGGTCTTAGATATCACAAACCAATAAATAACCTTACAGGACACACAAATCCAATATCTATTTTTGAATGAAATTGAAACACCCTCCATATACATAAAATCTGCAAAGAACTTTATTTCAGCCGGACACTAGTTAATTTATAGTGTTGAGTTCAAAGAGGCAGAGGAAGATAACAACCCAATTTAGGCAAAGGTATAGGACATGCATGCTAGAGAAAGATAAATGTCACATAGAAACAGTATCTGGAATTCAGATCACATTCTGATGCACCCAAGAACATTAAGAGCTGTGTAGGGTGCTATTGTGCTCCAATTAAATGCCCTTTGCTCACATCAATCAGCCCTGGCTTGAAAGTTAATCATATGATTTACAGGGCTGTTAGAGGAGGAAAAGGCGGGGCAGCCATGACCGGGAAATGGGACCGGCGATATAACATCCTAAGAAAACCATGCATTACAAAGTTTAGAGTGGAATGGAGTGAGGGGTAGGTTAAAGGAAAGTTATTCAAAAACACAAGTGTTTTGGTTTTCTCTATTGTTTGAGAGAGAGAGAGAGAGAGAGAGAGAGAGAGAGAGAAAGAGAGAGAGAGAGAGAGATCATTGGAAAAGCCAGAGAAAGAATCCCAAATCTTCACAGAGCCCGTAACCTGACACCATAGGTTTCTTAAGGTTGGGGCTGGCTGTTTGTCAGGAGTTTCTTCCTAGGGACAGTTTGGCACGGCACACACCAGTGTTGCATTTGTTGTAGGTTAGCCTAAACGCTGGCAGATCAGTTTCCATTTTGGAAAACTCAGAGATGGTGGCATCCACTCGCGCTAAGCACTAACTGTGGGAACAGCATAGAGGGCTGGAAAAGTCCCTAAAGCATATGCCAGAAAGAGAAGCCTGATGTGATATATGGTTCTTTTCCGAAGGAAAATATGTAAGTCTGAAGAGGAATGTAAATTAGATGTCCTGAAACAGAGTCACACATGTTCGTTGTTGTATTCAAAGGCCTTTAATATGTGTGCAGCGTTGATGGCCCAGTTTTATAAAATGATGATGTATTATAGTTGACTCTGTCAATATTGAAAAGGACACAGCAAACTCTCGTGCGCATAGGTTCCTGGAAAATGTAAGTTTTACAGTTGCTTTATGCCCTTTTATGAAGATGATAACTAGAGACAGCTGTGAAAGCTATTTGCCAGACATTCAAGACCCTAGTAATGCCTTCTCCAAAACGTTCAAATTTCTTTTGGAGTTGTCTTTATACTCCATGTAAGACTTGGTCTACTAGCATAAAGAGTAAGAAAATACCATGAAAAGGAACTCAGGAGACTTAGGGGACTGTGTTTATTGGAGTGATGCTGTCACCGTCTTAATGATTACTATCTGTTCATGCAATGATGCTCCATATTCTAGCCTTGTGGGTGATAAGATGATGTGTATAACGATGAGAGATTATAAGATGTCATTGGGGACAAAAAACAGAAAGAAATACCTAGACCACGTGATGTAAATACGCATGTAATTATGCATCTTTTCATAATGCAGATGACCTAGATTTAAATTAAGTGACTTTAGAAAATTGATCACTGATTTGATAAACTACTAAAGTTATTAAGATCTGCTGTGCACAGAAAATTTTTTAAATGCACACTGCTCTATAATAAAAATTCTTAGGAAAAATAGAACATTCTGCAGGCTGAGTAACCACTATCCAACAGTACATGTCTTGGCCAAAAAATGCATTTTATTTTAGTTTAGTTTTAGATTTTTGAAACAGGGTTTCTCTGTGTAGCCCTGGCTGTCCTGGAACTCACTCTGTAGCCCAGGCTGGCCTGGAAGTCAGAAATCCACCTGCCTCTACCTCCCAAGTGCTGGGATCAAAGGCATGTGCCACCACAACCCGGCCAAAAAATACATTTTAAAATTAGGAAACATTTAAACTATACAGGATGTGTGCTTGTGTTTGCAGTACTAGGTATTGATGGTAGGGCCGTGCACATCCTAGGTAAGTGCTCTACCACTGAGATATACCCTTCAATGTAAACAAGAAGTAAAAAGACAAAGTTTTGCAGAGATGACCACGCTCTTGGACTTGATTTGAACCTAGTCATGTCTTCCATGTATTATCCTCCTGCCTCAACCACTGAGACTACAGACCTGTACCATGAGTCTTGCCTGATCCTGATTCCTTAAATAGCTCTGTGACATTTATGTATGAAAGGGAAATTAGAAAATGTCCTTTCATTACCAAGTGGCTGATGAGGGATCTTGCTCTATAGGACCCATCTTTGAATATACTGTAAACTCCTTAAGTACAGGAACTGGAACATATTTTAAAACACTGGAATGCTTTTCTTGATAATGAGGAATGTGTGAAAACTTCTCAATCCAAACAAAAAGACTTCCCATATCAGAAAGGGAAAAGATATCTTCTCATGGAAAGATTATGCAGAAAGTGTTTGCCACCGGCAATGTCGTTTGCCAAATCTCATCCTTTTGGTGGAATAGTGGCAAACTGAGAAACTACAGCAGTTTGTTTCCTAGAAGTAATGTGTTAGACTCTTGATTTCCTTGCAATAAGGACCTCCAGTAATGTCCAAATGAGAGATGATTGTTAGTCATGTGACCTTTTTTAACCATATCACTTACCTCTAGCAATGAGCAACTAACTGGGAGTCGGAAAATAAAAATTTTAAATCTCCTTTCTACCCCACTTCCTCTGAAACCCATGAAGGAGGGAATCCTACTCTTGCACGTGAGTCTGATCGCTCCTGCTCCTGCTGTCTCCACACTGCCATCTGTGTATCTATGGTGTTCATAGTTCTTCTAATAAATACCTCAAAAGCATGACAATGATCTCAGTGCTTCCCTGAGTCCCACACCTGAAATGTTTCAGAGTGTCTCAGAATCATAAGCATTTTTAAGAGTTGGAAGATAGCACTTAAATACTAGTACACTCAATTTAGTATACTTGCATGCACTAGACAAGCTCTGCCTTGCTTATGTATACCCACAACCCCTGTCTCTGGTTTTAATGAATTATTATTATTATTATTTATTTTGATGCAAAGTTTAGGTAAGTTGCTGAGGCTGACCTTGAATACGTAATTCTCTTATGTCAGCCTCCCGACTACCGGGTATGTACTGCCAATCTTAGTGAAGAAGTTGAGATGATCATTTTTTTTAAACTGACTCTCTTTCTTCTCATTGAGACTTTCTGTTCTCCTTTATAGGGGAATCACTCTTTATCCCGGTATATTCCTTATATGTCTGATAAATTGAACAGATGTCCTGACTGCAGAGGGAAGTTGTTCCTGTCGATCATGTTCTTGAGTTGGATAGAGTTCCACATTAATGTGACCATAGTTAATTCATTTTCTCTTATTCGGCCAGCTTCTGTCAGGACTCTAGTGGGGACATGGGGAAAAGCTAGGAGAGTCTAAAGTTATGGAGGATAAGAGACTTGTGGGAGCCCTATATAGAAGTCATTGTTTCACAGGAAGGCTCTTGGGGGTGATGATCCTCTGCCAGTCAGCCTAAACAACATGATATTATTATTAAGGAATGCATAAAGGTCAGGCTCCTCCCCACCCTCCTCTTTATCCACCAAATGCAGTGAGGGAATAGACGCTAAAGTTGTGACACTCTCTATCAATAAAGACAAACAAAAAAAACCTCTGAATCATCACAAATATATCTATATGAGTTCGTCTCAACAGGTCAATATCCGAAGTTCAACCTGTTTTTAAAGGGTAGGTGAACTCCAAAAGATGCCTGTGCTTCTCTGGAGCCAAGTTAAATATCTTGTGCTGTGTAAATGTTTGCACTAGTCTCAGCTTCTCTCACTAGAATTTAAAGCAGCCCTGGGCCCCCAGCTGGCATGAGTACCAGGGTGAGAAGCATGACTGAACTATCTTTCTCAGGTCACTGAACTCCATAATTACCGAAGGATCAACAACCGCACCAGCAATCATGACCTCTCTTGGGGTCCCATGGCCATGTGCTATTTGACTACCATTTCTCTTGCCACCTGCTCTACACATAATCAGCTGCTTTTGTTCGTGTGCATGTGTGAGTGTGAGTGTGAGTGTGTGTGTGTGAGAGTGTGTGTGTGTGTGTGTGTGTGTGTGTGTGTTTGTTTGTATTGCTCTCTTTGGCATAATATCATTTTGTTCCAACTATTAAAATGCCAATAAAATTATTTTAAACCTACAGGCAGATGGACAATATAAAAAAGAATTTGACAGCCCTGGAAACTATGTCATTAATGAAGAATCCTAAGGACAGTATGTGTCCTTAGCAAAGTAACTGTAACAGGAACTTTAAAGCATTGCTGAACAATTATATAAATTAATTTCCTTGTTAATTATATAAATTAACTTCAGGTGGGTGCTTTCCCAGTGAAGATCCTGTTGACAAAGGTGTATCTATAGAGACTTGGGATCTTAGTCTTAAGAGCTGATGTTGCCCTATCTAGACTCTGAAGATTTACCTGAGTAAAAGGTTTATAGTCAGGTTTCACTGACACTGGGTGGAACCCAGTCGTATTACTTCTTTAATATTTTAAACATCTAAAGGGATCTCTAAAATAAATGCCTGAAAAATTAACCAAATAATAAGATATTATGTGCTTCGTATGCATACCTTCCTTTAAGTTTCGCAGCCTTTCTGTGGGAAACCAGCAACCTGGATTCATCATCTCCACCTGAATGGTGAAGGAGTCCTGACTTAATTAGGGTTTTACTGCTGTGAACAGACACCATGAACAAGGCAGGTCTTATAAGGACAACATTTAATTGGGGCTGGCTTACAGTTTCAGAAGCCCAGTCCATTATCATCAAGGCAGGAACATGGCAGCATCCAAGCAGTCATGGTGCAGGAGGAGCTGAGAGTTCTACATCTTCATCGGAAGGCTGCTAGTGGAATACTGGCTTCTAGGCAGCTAGGACAAGGGTCTTTAAGCCCATGCCCACAGTGACACACCCACTCCAAGAAGGCCACACCTTCTAATAGAGCCACTCCCTGGGCCTAGCAGAAACAAACCATCGAAAATACAATTTAAAGAGTCGCAGAACTCCTGTTTCTCCCACACTAGTGCCATTGCTTCTCATGTGCACAGCAGTGTGTTCCCTCTCAGCATCACAGGGAATAGATTCTGTTTAAAGGTGAAGCCCAAACAATGCTATCAGGAATGGGTACCATTCCATACCTAAAAGAGAAATACTCAATCTGTGCTCACAACCTCCCTACAATTCCCAATGTAATGGCACAAGAGGAAGGGCCAGGGAAGAGCACAGAGAGGATGGTGCCGTCAGTTGCAAGTTCTGCCTTGATGTCCTTCATCTTGGGGCTTTTGTCTTGCCACCCGTAAAATGAGGAGCATGTGCTGTTTTCATCATAGTTTCTGTGCCGATGATTGTTTTTAAGACAATCCTTGCCAAAAAAAAAAAAAAAAAATTAGGGTGGGTTTTTTTTTTTTCAAAGGTTCATAAATCGAAGGTTTAGTCCCTAACTGGTGGTATGATTTCCAGAATTTCTGGAAACTTTAGGCAGTAACTGCAGGAAGGAAGTACTCTCATCCCTGAACCCACTCTGGTCCACTTCTTTATTACTGTTTGCCTCCTGTTTGCCAGGATATGAGAGGCTTCTGGTAGTGCTCTATCTCCATGGCGCCTCAGTGAGGTCAAAGACGGTGGACTGAACTGAACGCTCTGGAACTATCAGCCAAAATATAACCTTTAATTTGATTGTATTCCCTATTTTTTTTAACCATAGTAAGGAAATTCTAATTCAAATAAATAAATAAATATAGTTAAAAAGCTGTTACACATAGATATTAGTAGCAGGCAATATCGTGAAGTGTTCTGCTCAAAGATACTTGCATCATAAATAGCTTCTGCAAAGAGAAGCTTCATTTGACATCAACCAGAGTATAGTAAGGAAAAGCACTATTTTGAAGCGACAAGAAAGGTAAGGTGGTTACGTAAATGTGCTACTCAAATTTAATTGCATGGAAAAGCACACTTCCAAGCGTCTGAGGTGGGTGGTAAGCAGACAGCCCACAGTAAAAAAAACATCTCTCTGCATCGGATCAATTGTAGAGCATTGTCTCTCTTAGCAACAGTCTCTTCCTCTGTTTCCAGGCCACCTGTATTCTAATGAAGAAAAGGTACCAAAGGAGCAATGGGTTCCTTGACAGGTAGTCCACTCCTTGGAGTTCTCTTCCTTAGTGGCTCAGGCTTGGATAATTGGAGGTCTACTTCTTCCTTGCCTATCAATGCCAGAAGCCTGATATTAGCTGTGACAGAAGAGAACTGAGCAGAGAGGAGACTCCAAAGAAATACAAGGCGCCAGATGCTCTGTTTTCCAAAACCTCATTTGACAGAGATGAATGAAGAACACATGTAAACTGGTCCCCGGCCAGAAACAAATAGATCAGGAAAACAGTTACACGTAGATGTTTGGGGAGGAAAGAATCTAAATGTGGAGATCTCAAGAGATGATGGTGGTGTAATGGCTGGGATTCTTCTGCAAGGTCATCAGGAAGCATGGTGCTCAAAATAGTCTCTGGTCTACTTCCTGTCACTGCAAGTTTCAATTTGGGACTCTGGAGGAGAAAGGAGGGGCTTACTTCTATGCATGATGTCATACATTTGCAGTCAAAATTTGCAAACTTAACTGTTAAACTACTACCAGATTTAAACTTCTCCATTTTTTTCTTTTCTTTTTCTCAGATATAATCTCAGAGAGCTAAAGTCAGCCTTCATTCAGCTTGTTCTGTACCCTTCATTATCTCTGAACTCTTGGTCCTCCTGTTTCAATTTCCCAAGAGCTGGGACAATAGGCACATGCTACTACAACTCCCAAAAGTTTTGCATAGTGAAATCTTAAAGAAAATGAGCCCATGGTTTGTTTTTATGTCATCGTACAAGCATTTATCATATGAAAAAAATACATTTTGTCAAAGATCAATAACAAAATACTTTGATTTCTTAGGTTTTTACAAATGTTCTCATATTCTTTATCTTACTTCTTGCATTGCTATGACCAAACACCCAACAAAAGGCAACTTAAAGGCAAAACCATTTATTTCTGCTGTGAGCTGGGGGAGATGCAGTCTATTATGGCAGGAGAGGCATGGTGAAAAGAATATAAAGCCACAAGTCACATTGCATGTGCAGGCAAGGAACAGTGCATGATGAACTTTAATCTCTAGCTCATTTTCCTTTTTAAAAATTCAATTTGGGCCTGGCAGTGGTGGCACATGCCTTTAATTCCAGCACTTGGGAGGCAGAGGCAGGTGGATTTCTGAGTTCGAGGCCAACTTGGCCTACAGAGTGAGTTCCAGGACAGCCAGGGCTATACGGAGAAACCCTGTCTCAAAACAAAAACAAAAACAAAAACAAAACAAAACAGTTCAATTTAGGATCCCAATGACATAGAACACTGCTGCCCACATGTAGGATGGGTCTCCTCACCTCAATTAGCCCAATCTCTACTCCCTCACAAAGAAATCACAGAGATTTTTTTTTCTTGGCGACGATACATTCCATTGATTTGATAATCAAGGCATCACACTACCTTTCCATATTCAAGAGCCAGAGACGTAGAATGACAACACAAAAGGACACTGGACATATAGTAGATGTAGGTATATCTTGGATGACTGCAAGAAAAGGTCATTCCGTTCCTATAACTGGGTATCAGACATCACAAGAGCCATGACAAGGCTTCCTAAGGCATGTGGGATGGAGTGCTTTCCCTGGGAAGCACTGGCAACCAGCACAGGATTTAGCATGATGTCAGTTCTTACTGTTTATGTGAAGACCCATTTGTTTGAGTTCACTTTAGGCCTTGATAAAATGATTGCTACTGAACACGATTAAAGTTTGAATGTAAGCATAAGCATTTAAATACAAAATTTTCCAGGCAGAGGCAGCTTCAATCCCAATTTAAAGTGAAAAGTGGTAAGCAAAGGAGTACAGTGTTTAGAGTAACCTCACTGGAAAGTGTAATCAACAAGTCATGATCTCAACCTGAAACTCACTGTCACCTGTCAAGCTCTGAAATCGGGCCTACATATGCCACCACCCCGAATCGCTGAACTTCAATTTCCACGTCTGTATACAGGAAGTAATAATTATAACCTTGAACATCATGATGAAGTGTATTAGATCAGGTGTGCTGCATGCAAGATGTAATTGGTTCAAAAAAAGAAGTACTGAACTGGATGTTACTTCTGGGTAATCTCTTGTGGGTTACTTGTGGGTAATCCTTGTTGAATTTTTATTCCTCTATAATATTCTGAATCTGTCTCTTGTCATGACAAACGAATAACTAAGCATCACACATTTCTAATGACATAGGAGAAACTCGGCTTTCTCCAACTTATTTCTTTGGACTCCTCAAGACAGCTTTCTTCTTCTTCTTCTTCTTTTTTTTTTTTTTTTTTTTTTTTTTTTTGCTTTGACACTGATACAATTTTATTCTCAATCATTAAGATTCATGGATTGTGTTTTGCATTTTTATATGTTGTGATTCATGCACGACTATTTTTTCAAATACAAATGCCATTAGCATAAAATTTTCTTTTACCATTAAATTTTAGCTCAAGAAGAATGTTTCTAGTTGTCAGCGTTTCTTTCTGTTACAAATGTCACCACACTCTTAACAATCTGTTTTGTCTATGTACCTAATTCTCTGAGGTGAATATTATGCCAAGAACTTGCATGGTGACACCCTCAGTTGGGACATCTTTATTAGACATACATATAGCTGTCTGGGCCGGCTGGGGCCCTGAGCAGACCTTGGACACAAACTCCCCTGATCTATAGAGTGAGTTCCAGGATAGCCAAGGCTACACAGAGAAACCCTGTCTCAAAAAAATAAAAGACACAAACTCCACAGCTAGTCCCACAATACCCAGTAGAAGCTCCACTCCCAGGTGCTCTAACACACCCAAAATCAAAGGTGGGGAGGATACAACATCTAGTCCAACACTGGGAGTAACTGGGACCAGCAAGACCCAGGCACACAGGAAATCCGCCAGCCCAGTGGCTCAACTTTGTTCTGGTCTGTCTGGGCCAGCCAGTGCCCTGAGCAGGCATTGGGCACATACTCCACAGCCAATCCCACAACACCCAGAAGTTCCACTCCCAGGAGCTCTAACAAGCCCAGGATCACAGGATCCCAGAATCACAGGATCACAGAGAACTCTGGAGTGGAGTTGTCACAGGAAGGACAGGCTCCAGTTAGATTTAGCAAGGGTAGTAGCATTAAAGATAACCAGATGGTGCACGACAAGCATAAGAATATAAGCAACAAAAATCAAGAGTACTTGTCATGATCAGAACCCAATTCTCCCACCATACCAAGTCCTGGACAAACCATCACACTGGAAAAGCAAGATTCAGATCTAAAACCACTTCTCATAATGATGATGATACAGGACTTTAAGAAAGACATAAATAGCACCCTCAAAGAAACACAGGAGAACACAGGTAAACAACTAGAAGCTCTTAAAGAGGAAACACAAAAATCCCTTAAAGAACTACAGGAAAACACAATCAAACAGGTGAAGGAAATGAACAAAACCATCCAGAATCTAAAAATGGAAATAGAAACAATAAAGAAATCAGAAAGAGAAACAACCCTGGAGATAGAAAACCTAGGAAAGAAATCAGGGGTCATTCATTCATTCATCACCAACAGAATACAAGAGATAGAAGAGAGAATCTCAGGAGCAGAAGACACCATAGAAAACATTGACACAACAAAGAAAATGCAAAAAGTAAAAAGCTCCTAACCCAAAACATCCAAGAAATCCAGGAAACAATGAGAAGACCAAATCTAAGGATAATAGATATAGAAGAGAGTGAAGACTCCCAACTTAAAGGGACAGTAAATATCCTCAACAAAATTATAGAAGAAAACTTCCCTAACCTAAAGAAAGAGATGCCCATGAACATACAAGAAGCCTATAGAACTCCAAATAGACTGGACCAGAAAAGAAATGCCTCCTGTCACATAATAATCAAAACACCAAATGCACTAAACAAAGAAAGAATTTTAAAAGCAGTAAGGGAATAATGTCAAGTAACATATAAAAGCAAGCCTATCAGAATTACACCAGACTTCTCACCAGAGACTATGAAAGCTAGAAGATCCTGGGCAGATGTCATATAGATCCTATAAGAGCACAAATGCCAGCCCAGGCTACTATACCCAGCAAAACTCTCAATTATCATAGATGGAGAAAACAAGATATGCCATGACAGAACCAAATTTACACAATATCTTTCCACAATTCCAGCCCTACAAAGGATAACAGATGGAAAACACCAACATAAGGAGTAAAACTACACCCTAGAAGCAGCAAGAAAATAATCTTTCAACAAATCCACACAAATCTAATTCCACCTCTTACAACAAAAACAACAGGAAGTGACAATTACCTTTTCATAACATCTTAATATGAAAATTAATATTACCAACATATCCTAATCAATTGAAATCCAAAAATATGAGGAATTATAAATTTGTTGACTGTTATCCAATGGTCTCTCAAATTTGGTAATTAGAGAAATAGGTCCAATATTGTACACTTTTAGCTTGTTTGTTCCTGACAGTGTCTTACTGTGTACAACATAACGGTCTTGAAATCTTGTTTCTCCTATCTAGCCTCTCTATTAGTAGTATTGTTTATTTCATGTTTTTACAGTATACTATGGTTTTCAGAACAGCTTCCATATTTCATAACTATTTATGCAGCCAAAAGAAATATAGACAATTAAATTGGGAGGTGGCTTTTAAGAGAACAACAAAGAGTGAGACTGAATGATTTGCTTGACGTTTGTAACTCTTGTATCAAGTTTGAAGAAGAGGACTTTATAAGTTACTCTTTCTCTGAGATGAATGCTTTTCCAAATTATCACAGCCAATGAACCAGATTCTTACCCTCACCTAATGTCTGTGCCAACCTCCAAGCAGAACTATTGTTCATTGAAACAGTTGGTGAATGACTTTATGGATAGACCATCTTAATATACATACCATTTCTTAAATGAATGTAACCTGTTGTCTGTGGACTCAGAATAATGTCACTCACTCAAGTCAAATAGCTTTGACCATAACAGGAAGTCTGTATCCAAAAATCGTGCCAACAATTCATTCCTTGGTGCAGCAGACTCTCAGCTTAGCTACAATGGAGGTAAAATCCTTTGGTGATGTGAGGGTCATTGAAGTATACCCTTATAACAATGAAATCCAATGTCTAAAAATTGTTCTTATTTTGGGCTTGTACCACAGTAAGAACCAAGATTTTAAGCTCTACCAAATACAAAACAAACAAACAAATAAACAAGAAGACTTTATATATTTATGTTCATTTAAGAAAATACTAGTAGTGATGTAGTATTTTAAAATATACAGTTAATATGTTTGGGGTTATTTAAAATTTATATTGAGAAAAACGTTTGTATTTTCAGTATTGCTGTAGACAAGCATCTACATAAGACTGTTAAATTGATTGTTGTTTTATATCAAACAACTTTTATAATACTCATTTTTATTGTCATAATATTTTATAAATTTTAAAGAATATGACAAAAATGGTATTATAGGTATTGAAAGGGGGTCTCTGTGAGGAGCTGGGGTACAAAAGGGAAGCAAGAATGTGATTTAATTCAATTTACTTAAAATATTTTTTAAATATTAACAAATTCAGATAAATTGAAAAAAAAGAAATACATATTGATAGAAGTTGTATGACTGAAAGAATGACTGTGTGTCATAGGATTTTCCCTGTCCAACCACATTCTGGCAGTGGGAGGTCTTTGATTGGAAGGGGAAAGGGAGGCAGAGCTAAGAATAGCAGAGAGAGACAGAGAGAGTCTCACTCACAGGGGCAGAGAAGGAAGATGGTTGCGGACATGAAACCACATGGCATTTCCAGTCACAAGTAGCTATGATTTCACAAGGTTAGAAATATTGGGATAAAGTTTTTTATCTTTATCAATTGGCTCTAAAATTATTGTATCGGCATCTTTAAAACTGTGATATTATTGTAATATAATTGATCCATAAATCTGATTGGTTAATTAAGCTTTGCGAGTCTTGATTCTACCAGGTGTTGAGATGGCTGGCATGCGAGGGTTGTTGTGTGGTAGTGAGAAGAACTGGGGGATGCAGGCAGAGAGATAGTCCGATGGGAACCCTGTGGTCCTGCATTGCAGGAGAGTAGGAGCCTGGTCCGAGCCTGCAGTGGGTTAGGAGGCTTTTTTTTTTTTTTAATATTTCCCGCAACAACTGTGTAGCATGTATGAGACTCTAGACTTAATCCACAGCATCAAAGGAACACATGGACCCAAAAGCAACATTCATCTGGCTTTCATGGCAATTTCCCACTAGGTCTGTGCCATGCTCCCTCATTTAATATTACTATAGTACACATGAAATGTTATTGTTAATGTGTATGATCACATAGAGATTGTTGAGACTAGAACAATATAACACAGGCAAAGTAAAGGCCTACTATCCTCTTTTCAGAATCACTACGTAGAAAATGGGTGGATCGTGGGTACAATGGGGAAAATCCATGAAACTAGAAAAGAGACCGTAAAATGTAAGATAAGGAGGTTTGATGGAAAGGAGCTGGCCAGACATTAATGTTCATGCATCTTAAAGTGCAAGAGGAAAACACCGGATGCATCATGGAACTGGAAACCGCGAGGAGATAGGGGAGAAGGTGAGATTAAAGGAACAATAATAGCAAAGTGTATATAAAAGCACTATACAAAAACTGGTACTCTGTAAGCTAAGGTTTAAAAGAAATTAAATGAACAAGTAAATATAATTATCCTGTGGTTGATAACACATTGTAAGTGTAGTCAGTGGCTCCAGGGTGCTTCCTGATGCTAGAGTTAGACCTAGGTTTGAGTACAAGTTCACAAGTATGGCTGTATGAACTTGAAAGATGGATTATGTTTTAGGAGACTGAGTTTTTTACGCCTGCTAAAATAGTTTGATTAATGATGTGACTTCCATATGATGTTGTAAGGTGGTGAGAGAAAGCATACAGGGCATGTGGTTTCTCCTCCTGACACATAGGGATTGTTGAAGGCAGAACATTAGTTCCACTTTCTCATCTTTATAGCTGATTGTACCACTGAACAGGTGTAAGGAAAGAATGCTGGTGATGAGCAGGTACAACAAGAGGACTTAAGAGAGTGCCATCCATAAGGAGAGGACATGCAAGAGAAAGGCTGTCCTATTGAACCCTTGAAGCCACATGCAAAGTTAGCCAAACCAAACAGAATGGGGAACATCATTTAAATGAAAAGTACTTGAAAATAAAACACTTTACATTTTTATCCTATGAGCATAGTTGCTCTTTACAAGTACATACATGTCAAAAACTACATTTGTTTAGCATGGAGTATCCTCAGAAGAACATCACAGGAATAAACCAGAAAAGAAAATTCAGATACTTTGAATAATGTCATAAATTAAACTTTTCTGCTATAAATGAGACTCTCAAGAGAGTGAAATGATAATAAATGATAAATCCCATGATATTTGCAAACCAGCCTGTGCAAAACTTCCTACAACTCAAAAACAAATAGCAGAGATTAAAAAAAAAAAAAAAAAAAAAAAAAAAAAAAA